>CAUYPK010087527.1:0-36248 GCA_963574355.1 Loris lydekkerianus | reverse complement strand
CATTTATTTACAAGACTTTACTGCCTTAAATGGGGTTTTCACTTAATTAAATGTGCCATTAAATATTGTGGGTTAAATAGTTCAGTGGGATACAGTTCAGTTCAGCCGCCTACCTCTTCAGCTCAGCCACGACTTGGGGATGTCGTGCAGACGGCAGAAGACGACTGGAGACTACGTGCATTTGATTTGGTGTGCGCACACCGAATCAAGTAACCTGTATGACCCGAGTATAAGCTGAGTTTGGGTTTTTCGGCACAAATTTTTGGCACAAAAACTCAGCTTATACTCGAGTATATACGGTATATTATATTAATATATTAAATGTTTTTAATATTTATTATATACTATATATCATATGCTTATCATATATTATATATATTATGTATATATTTTGTATATAGTTAAATTCAATTTACTAGTCTTTTGTTAAGATTTTAAAACTTTATAGGAATATTAGCCTATGTTTTTATTTCATCTTGTATCTTAATCAGATTTAGATTTTGTTATTGAGATTATACTAGTCTCTTATACTGTTATTAAGATTATAGTACAGAAGGAGGGATGGGGAAAAAAGGAAAAGGAAAGAAAATAGTGACTAATTCTCACATAAATCCGATTTAATTTTGACCAAAGTACATTATTTGAACAATAATTTTTAATTAAACTTGTTAAAAAACTGATTATACTAGTCTCAAAAATGAGTCTCAAAATTATCATGGTACACAAAGGAAGGTCAAAAAATAAAAATAAAAAGATATACAGTGCAAATACAAACCAAAAGGAATATGTTATAGCTGATACTTGGTTGTCTCCTTTCTGTAAAAACTGATGTAAGATTGGTATTACACAGTCCATAACTGTTTGACAAAATTCAGCAGCAAACCCATCTGGTCCTGGATTTTTATTATACCTTGTCTCACTTTACACATTCACTGTTTTGAATAAAAATTGTATTTACATATGTGTATTTAAATTTTCCTTATTTGTGTTCATTTGGTAAATGGTGTTTCTCACCTACATTTTCAAATTTAAAAGCCTAAAGTCATGGGCTTGTATGTTACCTTTTTAACCTCTTAGTGTCTAATTTCTGTAGTAAAAATGCTTCTTTCATTCATCATATTGAAGGTTTATATTTTCTCTCTTACATACCACATCAGTCTCGTGATGTTTTAGGAAATTCACTAATTTTTTCAATCTTCCAATTTTAGCTTTATTATTTCCGTCTACTCTTTGTTTTGCATTGTATTGTTTCCTGTTCTGTTCTTTAAATAGTTTTCCTCTACTTACTTGATGGTCGTGTTTCCTAACTTCTTAATTTGGAAACTTAGACCATTGAATTGAATTTTTCCTTCTTTTCTATCATAACCATTTAAAGATACATGTCTTCTTCTGCCCACCACTTAAGTTGACTTCCACACATGGAATTTCTATATCACTCAGTTCAGAACATTTTATTTTCAGTTTCTTCTACCACTTATGCATTATTTAGAAGTATGCTGTGCACCTTCTAAAATCCTATTTGAGGATTTTAAAAGTATTTCTTTATGACTTCTTTCTTATTGAATTCCATTATAGTCAGATTAACATTATCTGTAAGCATTAATCTTTGGAAATTGATTGAAATTTTTTATGGCACACCATACGATCTAAATTGGTGAACATTTCGTCTGTAGCAGAAAAGGATGTATATTCTGCAGTTTGGTTTACTGTTTGATGAATTTGAATTAGGTCAATGTGGTTAATAACGTGGCTTAAAATTCTATGTTATTAGATAAGGGTGTTAAAATCTTCGAGTATAAATTTGGCTTTATTTCTCACTCTTTCTGTTTTTACTTGATGTATTTTGTAGCTTTCTTACTGTTTACTTCTAGGTTTAAGACTGTTATACTAACAAATTATATAATTCATTATCATTAAATGTTTGTTTTTACTTCTCACAGTACTCTTTATCTTAATATAACCTTTTTCGTATATTAACAGAGCCATATCAGTTTTCTTATGCTTGCTGTTTGCAGAATATCTTTATATTAAAGATTTTATATTACAAGTGCATTTCTTTCACAAACAAAAATTTCTTTCTTTCTGTGGCCACAGACCACATGCCAGTTATGTGAGGACTTTTCTTTGGCTTACTTGGTGCTGAATATCATGATGATTATGCACAGACCTTTTTTTTTTTTTGCTTATTAGCTTTTGTTAGTGTTTGTGTATTGAATGTGTGACCCTAGACATCGCTTCTTCCAGTGTGTGGCAGAGAAGAAAAAAGGTTGGAAACCCCTGGCAGAGGAGACTTACTCTTTTTTAAAATCACGTCTGATGTTCCATACATCTAATGGTGATTTTAATCCATGTACACTTACTAATTCTTGAAATATTTGTTCTAACTGTACCAATTTGTTATTTTTTACTTGATTTTTTTTCTTCCTCCATCACTTACCTTCTTCTGAATTAATGGAGAAAAAAATTATTTTAAACAATGTATTGACTTTTAAATCATTATTTTGCTCTATTTTTAACGGCTGACTTAGTTATTGCCCCTTGGAATACTTCTTGCTTGATACCTTGCAGTCGACTGAGACTTGAAATTCTATCTCTCTGCATAACAAGTGAGATTCTTACACCTATATAGTACCATTTACCCCCTTTTTTCAGTACAATTATTGACTCGTCTGTTAAGTTTAAGTGTGTTATGGGCTCCAACAGTGTTATGGTTTCTGCTTAAATGGTCATATGTGTTTTAAGAAAATTAAGATAAGAAAATACCTATTTTTTGTAATGACCCACATATCTTCCATTTTTCCTGCTTTTCGTTTCTTTCTGTAGCTCTCACTTTCCAGCTTGGGTCATATCCCTGCAGCCCACAGCACTCCCTTTAGGATTTCTTGCAGTATGGGTCTCCTGACAACACATTCTTTCATTTTTCATACATATCAAGAAATGGTTATGTTGCCTTTATTTTCCTTGGATAATATTTATCAGGTAAATAATTTCTGGTTAACATTTTGTTTTCAGCATTTTAAGAGGTTGGGTCCATTGGCCTCTGTCCTTCATTTTTCTCTAATATGCATTTCCTGTATAAATAATCCTGTTTTTTACGGATGTTTTGAGCTATTTTCTTTATCTTTGGTTTTAGCAATTCTACTAGAAAATATCTAGATGTAATTGTTTGTCTTCACCTTGTTCTGTGTTAGCTGTGCACCTTATGTTTGAAAAATTTTTACAGTGGGGTTTTTTTATTTTTTATTTTTATTTTGACATATACATGTGTTTATTAGGTTTCCATTTTTTTGCCTTCACAAAATTAAAAAGGCTTAAATTTTACTAACAATAACAATGTTTAAAATAAGGACTAGAAACAAAAACCTCATAAAGAACGAACGAACATAAATACATTCAGAAAAGGAATCAGACAATTGCTACATCAAAATATTAAGCAGTAATAATAATAATAATCATGCAAAGAAAGTAACATTCACATTGTCAAATAAGAGTATGTCTATCATAGAATGCTTTGACTCTGAGATTCAGTATGGAGTCATCAGTTAACTTCTTATTTTTTTTTTTTAAGTCTCCAAAAGTAGACAACTAATATTTATAAATAAAAGTAAAAGATAATTTCGAAAAACAGATCATGCCAGATCTTATAGACAATAAAAAAAGAAGAAATACTTCAAAGCCATTCTACTTGATCTGGGTACACCTGATATTAAAATTGGACAAAATATATTGTTTGAAAAATTTTTAATGATTATTTCCTCAAAAATATGTTCTGGCATATTCTGTCTCCTCCCTTCTTCTGGAATTTGAGATATTAAACATTGTTCAGTAGACATGGAAGCTTTCTTTGTACCTCTCTTTTCTTTAGGATACATTGTTTTTACAAATAGAAATTGTGCATTCTCAAAGTTCACGGAATCTTCAGCTATTATCTTCTGCTATTGCCCATTTAGTAAATTTTTCATTTGAGATATTATAATTTTCGTATTTTTTAATAGTTTTGAGTTGTCCGCTGAGGGTCTTCTTATGTTCCATCATTGTGGTAATATTGTGGGTTAATTCTCTGAACATACTTTTAACAACTACAAAGAACTTTTCTGCTAATTCTGAGGTTCCATCTCAGGTAGTGTTTCTGTTGACTGTAGTTTCTTTTATGAATAGGGTCACATTTATCTGTTCATTTGCATGTCTAGATAATGATCACGTACTGAAGATCAGGGCTAATGCATTATAGAGATGCTGGATTCTGTTTTCTTTTAAGAATGCAGATTGTTGATTGTTTTTGTTTGTTTGTTTGTTTGTTTTTTCCTAGTAGGCTATTCACATGTTCGTACAAAAAACTTACATTCTATTTCCCTTATGTTGGATAGTAGCTAAAATTTCCTCTCAGCCTTTTCAAACTCCCAGGTTTTGATGTCTGCCAGGCCTTGGACCCTCTTCATGTGTGTCCAACACAGTTTCTGGCTCATAAGAAGATTTTGGTGTTTCCTTTTTTCATTGTCTTGTTGTATTCGTGTTGCTATAAAGAAAAATCTGAACCTGGGTAATTTATAAAGAACTGGCCAGGCACTATGGCTCTCGCCTATAATCTAAGCACTCTGGGAGGCTGAGGTGGGTGCATCGCCTAAGCTCAGGAGTTACAGACCTGCCTGAGCCAAAGCAAGACCCCTTCTCTACTAAAAATAGAAAAACTAGTGGTGTTATGGCAGGCACCTCTAGTCCACCTACTAGGGAAGCTGAGGCAAGCCCAAAAGTTTGAGGTTGCTGTGAGCTGTGATGCCAGGACACTCCACCCAGTGAGGTCCTCAGGTTGCTCCTGCTCATGGTGGGAGGAAAGGGGAGCAGTGTGTGCAGAGACCTCACAGTGAGAAAGGAAGGAGGGCGGAGGGATAGAGATGCCAGATCCTTTTTAATAACCAGCTCTCCTGGGAACTACTGGAATGGGGAAATTGCTCATGACCAGGAGGGCAGCACTAAGCCATTCATGGGGGATCCACTCCCATGACCCAAACACCTCCCACTAGGGCCCCACTTCCAACCTCAGCCATTCAATTTCAAAAAGAAACCTGCGGGAGTCAAATATCCAAACTATAGCTTCTGTGCCACTCCCCAAACACATAAACTCGAAGCACTGTTCAGCCTTAAATTCTGTCTTTGACTCATACACTCTGTAGGAGCCACCCTCTCGCACACACACACACAAACTTGGAGCAAATGTTCAGCCTTGAATTCTGTCTTTGACTCTGTACACTCCATAGGACCCTACCCTCCCATCCTCCCCCCAGCCCCAAACTGGAAGCACTGTTCAGCCTTGACCTGTCTTTGACTCCGTGAACTCCATAGGAAGGCTGCATTCTGGCTGAGTTCCAGGTGTCTGGGTAGGACTGGGCCTGCACTGAGGGAGAACTTGTGAGCTAACATTTCCCTCAGTGCAGTTTCCTACCTCCAGGGGTCAACTGTTTCTTCTCTCTTTGTTTACTTGTTAATGTTTCCAAACTGATTTATTTTATACTCTTTCTAGTGTTTATAATTGTCTGTAAGACAGTTAGTTGTACAAGGGTCAACAGGTCCAAGTCACCTGGCCATGACCAGGGGCATATTTCCCTTTCTACATAGTTTAAATGACCTGAAGGTTTCCGGTCATGAACCAGGCCCACAAAGACTTTTGCTTCATTTGTTTTTCTTGGTGAGGAAAGGGTCAGTGTCTCGCTGTCTAGCTGTCCATGTGTCTATTAAAACAGCAAAAGCGAAACTTAGCTGAGATCTGCTTTGTGGGTAAAAGTTAGACTCACATCTCAGTGGAACTACAAACACTCCATGCCCGCCTGGAGGAGCACAGCCCAAGGTTGCTCTCTTACACCAGGACAGGACTGGTTAATCAGCCAGGGACCTTAAGCCAGAAATAATTATTTTTATTCCATAAAATCAGAGGTATAATACACAAAAAAGAATACCGTGTTTAGTTTTTTAGGTTAAAAATGTTTGAATTTATCTAAGAAAAATACTGTACAAAGAGAGGATCTATCTTATAAGAGAAATCGTTTTATTCCGTCTTTCAAACAAGTCCCACAATGTCCTTTCTACCGATGCATAACTAGTATTTAATGGCAATACTATTTGCATTTTAAATTACTTTATGTGCACTGGGTATTTACTCTGATCATCAGAAGCATAGTGCCTGAGGGGGGGTGGTGATGCTGTAGTCCTAATTAACTCAATTCAAAATACTACATGATCCTAGAAAAATAAAGAAACTTTGTTAATAATGCTGTATTTATTTTTCATCATGCTGTAGAAAATAAATACATTATTTTCTTTAATTTTTTAAAAAATATTTTCTACCAGTGCCCTAAACCAGATTCTATTTTCTTATATGTTATTAATTACTAAATTGAAAGAAGAGTATTTCTGTGACCAGAAACAGAGGATTTGATAAGTCTATTGGAATTAATCTACTTCTTATCACTCCGTCACAATACCACGATAATTAGAGATTGTAATTACTGTGAGGTCCCAGTGTACTCTGCTGATTCTTTTTTCTCAAGTAAATTTTCCTAGTACTCCATTTCACTATCAAAATTTTCTCTGTAGGAGCCATACTATTGTTGTTATAAATTATAACTAAGAGTTCCACACTTACCAATATCTTGTTAATCCATTTATGATTCCAATGTGCACAAAGTAAAACTACTAGTTATCCTTGCATATATTTAGTTAGTTTCTGGAAAGAGGTACTATTATTTTTCCATCATGAAATTGTTGCCTATTGTCGATAGGTTCACAATACAAAAAGTGAGCTAGAATTATAAAATGGATATGTTTAAGTACAATTTCATAACCTGTAACAAAGTTCCATATTCCTGTAAAGACAAATATTAAACATCATAATATTTGGGTAAGTGTTAAAGAATAGATAATTCAAAAATAATGAAGAAACAACTATGCCAGCCATATTCTTCAGAATACCAAGATAAAGAAAACCAGTGTGGTTCAACCTCCTGGCCATTTTTTTTTTCATTTACACAGTTAATGTACAAACTAATATAAATTCAAGGCATAACCTGGCACAGAAGAGTATCATATTCAATATTACTTACATTTTTAATTAATTTGGGTATGCTTCATATTTGCTTTGAATAGAAATATATGCTGTTAAATCACTAGTGTCATTACAGCTTTATCATTCAACTAACAAGTATTCAGATTTCTTTTAAGATAACCATTTTGAATCCTTTCTCCTGTGTGGCATACCACTCAAAGCTGTCTTTTCCTTTAGCCAGAGAAACACAGGATCTGTTTTGGTATGGTTAATATTTTACTGAGGGGGAAAAAATTAGACACAGAAGCTTTTAAAATTTTTTTTTATTCACAAGAAATAAACATTCTACTATGGGTAAGAGCATGATGTACATTTCTTGTGGAAGCATGGGTGGAAACATGTCCTCCCATAGGCAGGTGAAAATATACCCAAGCTGATGATCATATTTTGGAATAGATAAAATAAGAAGTCAAAATACAAATATAAATATAGACTTTTTGTGATGTATTTATTATCAACAGTCTTGTTGGGTCATTAAGTCACAATGTCTTCATTTCAATTAACGTTTTAAAAAAAACAAACTGGGCACAGTTGTTTTGGTGGTCAGTGTGCTAATCACAGCAGAAAATCAAAATCAAAACTAAGAGCCTGTCCTCAAGGCGTTTTGCCTATTCCAATAGTTACCGAGTAAGAACTTCAGACTTCCCAAGTGTTTTCAGCGGTACCAAGTGGGCTTTCTGAGAAGGAAGTTGATATATGTGAAATGACACTGGAAAAGTAATTTAGAAGAGGTTACTAAAACTTGAAAGAAATTTATAAATGAATTCAACAGTTCTAGGGATTTTATTAAACAATGTTTGAGCTGAGAACTGCCATCATGTGCCTCTAGTTAAATTTCAATATTCAGAATCAATGGTTCTAATGTTACTAATTTCTTTCACTGACGGTTGGTTTTTTAGCAGTATGATATTCAATGCCTTTAATTCTAGACCTATTAAGACTCATAGCAAAAATATGCTATATTATGAACTGAAATGTTAGTACTAGAAAGCGTTCATTTAAGCTGAATGGAAAAAGATGTTAAATACATTTTTTGGTCCAGTGGCTACACTAATAATAACAGATAATCAGTGCATACAATTTTTAAAAAATTGCACGGGTCTGTAATCTTTCATCTGAAATATAAACTCAGCTTCTCAGTCTTTTATGCCATAAGACAGTCCCATTGAATTTGGAGGTTGGTGTCATTCCTGCTGTCCTTGATTTCATGGTAGCTGAATCAAGTCCTATAAGAATTTGTAATTCCCTTCCTGAGCCCCAAGGTAGACGCTACCAGGTAGGCTCTCATCATCACTTGGAAGTTTCCAGTTTCCAGTGAAATGCGGTGTTATTGTCATTTGTAGTTAGAGTGTTTGTACCTGAGAAGTTTCCTGCACCATTTAGATGTGCTTAGAAAAATATTTTCCATAGCATATTGATTCATCAGAACGCCAGCTAACTCTCATGTTTTTCACATTGACAAGTTTGCCCTGGGAAATTTAACATCAAACACTTTTTTTAAAAATCTCAGATAACAAAAATTGTAGTTATTGTGCATTGTAAATTTCCAGTATGCTATAGAACAGGCATCCTCAAACTTTTTAAACAGGGGGCTAGTTCACTGTCCTTCAGACTGTTGGAGGGCCGGACTATAGTGTTTAAAAAAAAAAAAAAACAAACAATGAACAAATTCCTATGCACACTGCGCATATCTTATTTTGAAGTAAAAAAACAAAACGGGAACAAATACAATCACACCGTTTCATGTGGCCCGCGGGCCGCAGTTTGAGGACCCCTGCTATAGAATATGTATATCAACTTAATTAAGTGATACTTTGCATGTGTAAAATACATATATGCATGAATATGTAAAAAGGTTTACCAGAAATATTTTCAACATGTGATATATATGTACAGCAGAGTCTTGCATGCATTTCTTTTTTATTTTTTTTTTTTGAGACAGAGTCTCAAGCTGTTGCCCTGGATAGAGTGCTGTGGCATCATAGTGCCCAGCAACCTCCACCTCGGGCTCAAGTGATCCTGTTGCCTCAGTTTTTTATTATTAGTAGAGACAAGGTCTCGATTTTGCTCAGGCTGGTCTCAAATTCATGAGTTTAAGCAATCCACCCACCTCGGCCTCCCAGAGTGCTGGGATTACAGGTGTGAGCCACCACGCCTGGCCAGGCATTGCTGATTATTCACTGATACTGAATTTTGATTTTTGCCAATGATTTTGGTCCTGCCCTAGACTAAGTCTGTTGCTTTCCCACTAAGCATAAAATGATCTTTGAAAGAAGCAGCTGGATGTGACTCACCCAAACACAGGGCTGGAGGAGAAATCCAAGCCTAGGGTGAGAAAGCATTCTGACTCCCGCCTTCCTTTCCGGAATCCATCTCTCCTCCCCCTTAGACAATTCCGTACAGCAGAGACCTTGTTCTCCTTTTATGTTAATGAGTAAAACACTGTATTGGCATCTGTCAGTGGTTTGCAATCCTGGCGGCACATTCGTATCCCTGGGAGAGGTTAAAAGGCCACCATACCCAGGCCACACTCCCTGCCACATAACCCGTGTGTCTGCATGTGAGGCTCTGCTATTGTTTGGTGTTGGGTTCTCATCAGCTGGTCCTGGTGGTGAAAGTGCACAGCAGGGGCAATGCTGCCGGTGTACATGGAGACTGAGCGAGGCAGACACCATTCTGAAGTCCTCGCAGCTGTTACCTGCATCAGCAGTCTTCCAATGAGACGCACATGTGGGGAAATCGTCCACTGCTCCCTGGTTGCACCCACTGTTTCCCTGCCTGCACTTCCATCCCAACCCTGCATCTTTTACATCCTTGCACAATGTGATCTAGGGGATCATGTATGTTAAAGATAATGGGATTCAATGTATTGGATTTTGTATGGCAGAACTTTGATCCAGAATGTTTATTGGTAAGACTGATGGTCTTTGGGGTTGGCGTGGTACTTGGCATCATGTTAAGCTGCCATGAAAAAATTATTACTCTTTTATTTTGCTTCTTTGTTTACTCATTTTTACATGAGCCTGAAAATGGTACTTACTTCAGATGTGAGAGCTGTGGATTCATAGAAAACATTCAGTGAATAATACATTTTAGTTTTTTCAATTGTTGTTGGCACATTGTCAAAGAAGTGTGGATACCCTCAGAGGTTTAAGCATTTATCTTCTTCCCCAAAATCATCCAATTTCAAATCAAAAGTTTAGTTTATTATATCTCCAGCAAGAGTCAGGACAATTAGTCAAAGCATGTACCTACTGGTGACAAGGTTTGGGCGTCTTAATGGTAGCTTGTTCATGCCAACAGCAAAGAAGCCTGGAGAGCAAATGGAGATGCATTGTGAACAGCGTTTTCCAGAGCTGGTTGGGAACTGAACGCTTTTCCGTGAGAAGTGGTCCAAAGCCTGTAAGAAGTGGTAGTCGGCTGGTGCCAGATCTGGTGAATATGATGGATGGCAGAGTTTCCAGGTCCAGATTCTGTAGTTTGAGTAGCATTATTTGTGTGCGACATGTGGTTGAACGTTGTCTTGCGAGACGATGGGCCTGTTGCTATTGACCAGTCTTGGCTGCTTAATCATAAGAATCCCACCATGTCTTCCAACTGTTTGTAGGAGACACCTGTTGTAATCCACAGACCTGGATGTTTCCTGAAGCTATAGAGGATGACACCAGTGCTGACCACCAGACACCATTCCTCCTTTTTGATGAATATTCGGTTGTGCCCTGTGTTTTAGCATTTCATCTTTATCCAGCCATTGAGCCAAACACTTGCAATTGTCAAAAAGAACCTCCTGTCATCACATGTAACAAGGCACTGCAGAAATGGTTCACCTTTATGTCGTGATAGCAAAGAAAGCTGAGCTTCGAGATGAGTTCTCTTTTGATACTTGTTTGAATCATGTAGAACTCATCTATCTAGCTTCTTGCCAGTTGGTTCCAAATAGCCCAACATTGTTGAAGTAGTCCCGTCACACCTTGATGCTAATTCATATGTATGTTGAGATGGATTCACTTCCCCCACAGCTTTCAGCTCACGTTATCCACTTTCTTCGCAGGCAGCCCACGTGGCTCATTTTCAAGACTAAAAACACCACAATGGAACTTCCCAAGCCACGGATGTGCTGCGCGTTCATCAGCCATGTCTTCCCCAAAAGTGTCATTGATATTTTGACCTATATACACTGCGTTGGTTTCACGATGGAAGTCATATTCAAGAATAACTTGAACTTTTGACTTATCCATGGTTTCGCCAATGTTGTTCTACCAAAAATGTTTAAAAGTTAATCACAAGCCTAAATGTGCACTTGAAGAATGAGAATGTACCTTCATAATTTAAAAAAGTGTCAAATTGAATGTCAGAGATATAAGCCGCCAAACTTAGTACTTAAACCAGACATGTCACATCTAATAATGTAATGACATGCCCGTCCCCCTTCTGAGGTCTCATTCTTTCTCTTTCCATCCAGGTCTCTGCCTGTCGCAATCCTAGTGATCATTCACACTCACAAGAATTGCCTGCTTCCTCCTTCCCCCCTGCCCACACAGCGTCTTACAGTGGAGCTGCTGTAACACTTAGATTGTGTTTATAATGTCTCTCACATCTGTCATTTCGTAATACAAAATTAATCAATAGACAAGTGACTAGACAAGACCATTTCCCATTCCAACACAAAGACAAAGGTTATCTACTCCTTGAATCTATACATATGTTTAGAATATTCAAGTCTCCTTTCCACGAAAATTCATAATAATATTCTCAGGCACAGTTGTGTAAATTACTAGAATGGTGTCCCTTTCCTTCCCAGGTGAGGGGTATAACATTCTTCCTATAGCTGAAATACTAATTAACAGCAAAAGTAGGTCAAGAAGAATTTAAATAAATTATTTAAAAATGAATATGAAATGGTTTGGTGACTTCATTATGGTAGCCAACAGTCGTTATTCAGGTGAGATGCAAAAGACGGAGTTTAGAAAACTGAGAAATGGTGAGGCCACTGCTCTTATTGTACATCCTTGATAGAAGCATTGAGAAAGCTTGCAGAATTCTTCTGTGATCGCAGAAGAGATCAGAACACTCTCAGTCCTGCCATCAGGGCTCCAATAATGAGTACAATGGTTTTGGCTGCAACTTTCTGCTATTCTTACAAATTTATACTCTCTGCATATGACTTTGAAATTCATTATTCATCATGAGAGCCTGGCAGATGATGACAGCATGACCTCTAGAAGCTACATTTAATTACGTTCTGCTAGAAAGCTGGGATATTTCATATCATCCTAACAATAACTCAATTCTTATGTTCTCTTTTCGGAGACCAGCCCTAAACAAAAGTGTCATGTTAGCCTCCCTCCATAATGCCATGATACCACCTTTAACTGAAACGCTCATTATTCAAGTCACGAAAGAATTAGGCTTCAACGCCGGGTCATTGTCTTCCGAAGCCTCCATTGTAGCACTTGCACAGGGAAAATATACAGGAATGATAGGATTCTTGGGAAAATTGCCAGGAAGAGTGTGTTCCCAGATAAGAAGCCTCAGTAAAAGGGCAGGGAGAAAGTGTGATGATTAGGCTTGCCACCTTATTGATAGGGACAAGATGTTAAATTCATTTTATAGATCAATGCAGGTATTGGTTAGGATTTTCCTTTCTGCTTTAAACTCATCACAGTATTTCTATTTGAAATGAAACTTTCCCTGTCCTTAGAATTTTAAGGTGCGTGAAATTCAGTATTTCTGTGAATTCTGAAGATGCTTTTATGTATTTAAAGCCAATAGTCGTATTAATGTAGACTAACTAATGAGATATATTTAGTTTATCAATTAAAAAGGAGTGAGTGGTGAGGCAATAGCCTAATAATGAACATGTTAATTATTCTTTCTTGCTGCATTCAGGGAGTAGACAACAGACTTGAGCCTACAATCATGGGATAGTCCAAATTCAAAGGCAAACGTGGAGTCTCTTTCATGGAGTAGAGTTCGGGAACACAATTTTATTACTTCTTTTTATTACACATTTATTACACTTTGGTAGGTTCCTAAAAAAAAGCAAGCATGTATGAAAATAGCCCTCAGCTGCCTGCTCTATCATACAGGACTCATAAATATTATTTCAGTTTTGTGTAAATGTTGCTTTGTTTACCTCACTCTATCTGGAGAATTGTAATGACAATTCTGCCATCCATGCTGTTAAAAAATAAAAAGAGTGTCAAAGTCATCAATGCTTGAAAAATGGAAAAATTTTAATTGTTTACTATGCACAAATATTAATTTTTTTGGCAATTTGGACAGGTTAAGGGGAAAGGGCTGTCACTTCTTACACTCATAGGTTTCTACCTTTAATTTATATATTTTCTGAATGTGGGGGAATATCTGAATGCAGAATTCCTGTTCGTATATCTGTTGAAGGATGCCCAGGCCTCCTCTCACAGAATGCACTGGTACATTGAGTCAACTCACGTGCACATGAACCTTGCCTCCCTCCACCCTGAGCCTCTCTCTCTCCCCTTTATTTCTAACTATGGCTGTTTATACGCCACATTACATTCTCTAATTTCCTTTTATCTTTTCTTTATTTTGCAATGTCTCAGCACGTGTCTTTTAAAGACAAGTTAATTTAGCCAATTACTCCAGTTTGGTTGAAGATAAAATCTTTAATTTATCCAGACCTCCTTTTATTCTTTCTAGGATACTCTTTCCATTAATTTTATGAAACATTCTAATTCTCTGGTTTAGGGAAAAGCTAATATCGTCCACGTACACTTGCACCACCCCCACACACACACCACACACGTACACACACATGCACATCCACTCAGATGCAAACCAGTAGGTCTCTACACTTCCAAGACTAATTTTTCTCATCTTATTTTTTTTAGTACATAACTTTTTGCTTGTCTCAAAGTATCTGAAATAGTAATAGAATTCATATTGGCAAATATGTATTTATTCTGTATACACATTATTCTGCAAATGTTTGAACTCGTTAACATTTTATTATGGCTAAGATTCAGCTCTTCTCTTGAGAGAATATTTTGATGGAATAGCAGATATGAATCGACAATGCCTGGAGAAATATCTGGGGAATTTATTGCTTAGAAAGACCAAAGGATCAGTGCTGAAATGCTGGGAGCACTTGGAGATAGAAATGCCATTTTTGTCATCCATCTGTTTGTTCAAACATCACTCACAGGCATTACTTAGGGAGAGACATTCGAGGTAAGACAAACGATGTGGAAAATTCAAAACGAAGGCATAGATAGAAGTGACCAGTTCTACCTGGGACAAGTTTCAAAAAGAAGGAATTGAGGCCGTGAAGATGGCTGGGGCGACTTTCCACTGCCTATTAGCCTGATTTCCTTTTTCTAATGAGTTATGTGAGTTACTTGTGAGCACTGACACATCCTACCTGTATACTTTGACTGTTTAAATGCCCTTATTCTTGAGTGAACATGAACTACTTCTAGCCCTACTATGGATGACCTGGAAGGCAAGATATTTGTTTCATGTAGTTGTACCTTGTTCCTAAGAATATGCTATCCTTTGCTTCCCTTTATAAACAAGTTTTTGTTGAGACTGTATAAACACTGCAATGAAAATGATCCCCCTAAAATATAACTAAATCGATTCACATTACGAGAAGGTATGACTGCAGCGAGTGTGTTACAAATGACAAAATATTTCCACATTTGATTATTGGATTTTTTAAAATCAGGGGTTACAATATTTTTACAGCTTCTCCAATTCCTTTGCCGGGGCCCTTTCCTGACTCGTATATTTTGTGTCCCATCAGTCTCAGAGCCTGGTGTTTGAACTTCAGAATAAATTTAATCTTTGCCTCAAGTAGTACTTTCTAGAGGGCCAAGGTCAACACAATTCTTACTCCAGGAAGGGGTTTTGGAGCTGGATTACGTAGCTCTCAGAAAACAAAAACTGTTGGCATTAAGTGGCATTGCAATAATTATGAGACTATGTTTTTTTGATAAGGATTGTGATGTGGGGAAATTATTTATGGCAAGAGTAGAGCTCTCACAAATATTAGGCTGAAAGGGCCAGGGGGGAAATTATTACATGACCAGAAACTGGGGGATGGTAACTCTGCAGCCTCGACAGTCTTTTCTATAACAGAGTTAATACTTTCAGAGTGAAAATGTGGGACTTTGAGATCTTGAACCTGACCAGAGAACTCCCAAATTTCAGCCTTGACTATTGTCATGGGATAGATCTCAGCCCCACTTCCCTTACCTGGAGAGTCTGCAATGGCCTCACATCACATGAGCAGGTGTCTCCCTATATGACACTTATTCTCTGGGGATACTCACCTGTCCCCCTCCCCAAGTTGCCTATAGGCCATAATCAAAGTCAGACCTTGACAGAGCTTCAAAAAGGAAGTCAAAGCTCCAGAAAGAATAATCTATACTGAGAAAGTAATAGCAGCCCCCTGGCCAGGTGGTGGCAAGAAACTGGACAGGACATGTGAATCGGGAGACTGGGAAGTGCCGTGGGACGTAGCCAGAATATCATGAGTCAGGATTTAATATTCCAGAAAGGGCGACAGGAACTGGCCTTCATAATTTGCTGAGCTTGCTTCCAGAAACCAGACTCAGTGAAGCCCAAGAGAGCACACAAAGTGGAAATGAAAAAAAAAAAAAAAAAAAAAAAAAAATTGCTCAGAAACATGTTAAAAAAGCAAAGAGAAGTTCTGGCACATGAAAATGTTTAGTGATTTTTTTATGTGTGTTTCTAGTTCAAGTACCCAGCTTTTCCAGGAGTGAAAGAAGGGTTCTCCCTTTACTTGGGGAATAAGGAATGTCCTATTGGAGGGAAGCTGGGTACAAGAGACTTTGCTAGGATGGGGTGACTATAGTATGAAGGGCAGCCTCTGATCTGGCTTCCCTGTCCTCTCCATGGAAGGCAGGCGTCCAGAACAGCTGCAAGTAACCATGGTTAATCCTCAGCTTTGCTGGATCTGAGCACCACCAGGGGGGTAGGCTGAGAGTGGCAACCAGGGTCTTAACCCACAAAGCTGTACAGTGGCAGCTAACAGACTGCAGGGTCCTTATGGCAGTACGACAGATGGATCACTGACTAGAGTGCAACATGATTTATGTTATAGGAGGAAGGGAATCAAGAGCAGTTTAGCTGCAGGGTCATGGCAGCTATGTCCAGGAATAGTCCCTGTGACTTGCCCAGTTTCCATATAAAGTCTGTGTTAGATACCCAGGGTACATTAATGGACAGGGAGGCCAGGTTACCTAGACAAAAGACCCTGAGATTTCACAGCAATTGCATTCAATAAATGCCTGACACTTGTCCAACCAAAGAACTACAGAGCTATGTGAAGACCTCTCCAGACGAGAGAATGGAAATAGGTGGATTTTCAAAAGGATGTTAAGTGTGGGCTTCTAGGCGACACACTGGCACCTGCGGATAAGAAATGGCTTCATGGTTTACCAGTTAGATGGGGTGAGGCTCAAGTGATACACATATACCTGGTACGACGTCATTTTTCAGATCACTGGGCCCACTGTGTGGGACCTTCCTAGTGATCTGGGGGCTGCAGGGAGGTGTCTGCAGTGTTAGGGGACCCTGTGTAGGACGCAGACATAGCAGACCTTCTCATGTTCCTGGAACAGCCTCTCTTCTCTCTCGTGATCAACAGCCTCCCCAGGCTGACTTTCCATGTCCAGATTTGGGTGACGTGTTCCACCAACCAGTATAATATTTAGTAGCGTGCAAAGCTGCCCAGGAGCTGATAGGCACGATCTGAAGGTGTGAGCTAGTTAGCTCTCCCCAGAGAGAATTTTGACAAAGGGAATTAGAAACCAGGAAGAAATTAGTTGAGTAGCTAACTTTCGCCTTCTTTAGTGTTTCACAAGCTGCCCCGTGGTGTGGTCTGTCCTTGCAAATCTGTGGGAAAAGTCCCACTTGCCAAGTTACACTGGCCTTCTGATCAGGTGGGTCTCTTCAAGGCCTCTGGCAAAAAGAATTGGCATCACAGTAGTGGATTGCAAAACATGCTTTTCATCTTTAATTGCCTCCCTTGTACCATCTCTCACCTTCCCTGCCTGGGATCCGACTTTCCAAACAACAGTCAACACTTTGATCCTTGCCTTAGGCTCTAAGGGAGGGGATGAGATAAACTCAGGGGACGAGAGACAACTAACCCAACGGCTTCTCAGCCAAACAGGTGTTTTGTGGGGGTTTAGAGGGGAAGGGTAATAAAGCCCAATGCTAGTTTGTGTTCTGGGAGTGTTTGTTTGTTTGTTTTTACTATTCCACGTGTTCTGTTGGGTTAACGTTATTGAGCGCAGTAAATTCGAACTCAACATCCTTTTCCTTCCATTTGACACAGATTGTGTTCTCATAGTCTATATGGATGGAACATCCTAACAAAATCCACATTGGGTCTGCTTCTCCTAGTCTCGTCTGCCGCTCACTCTGTTTCAAGATTTTTAGGTTGGCGGATTGGCTGAAAATGTACACTCAGATCTCTTCTTAGCAATCACTACTCGCTCACTTTCTCTTTTGATTTCTGTTGGTTCTGACTAAGGACTGTGCTACTTTCTTTCTCTTCAGGAAAGCCATTTCCTCTCCTCTGTCTCAGTTGCTGCCTGCGCTATCAGGTGACCTAAGATGAAATATCCAGCTCACACGTGCTTCATAGACAAGTGATTTGTGTACAAAAGAGCAGATGAACTGAACAGAATAGCAACATGGCACATGCAGGACGTTTGACCACCAGCATCTGACGGCGGAGGCAGGACTGTCCTCCCCTATGGAGGACAGCAGACCAGAAATTAACCTGGAGGCATTCAGGGAGGATCGGAAATACTTTCAGCAGAAGTCTACAGAAGCTGGCTAGAAAATATATGAAGGGCAATGGAAATTCCAAAAGGAGTGGTGTGTTTTTACTATAAAATAGAGGACTTCTGACTTCAATGGAAAAAAAAAAAGAAAAAAAAATATATATATGTATGTATATATATGTATGTATGTATAAGGTGTAGAGAAGTCAGGATCCCTTCATTCATAAGGAACTATCTGTCATCTTATGGGCAATAAAACTCATGCTGCATGAATAACAATGGCTCAAGAGAACTCAGTGTAGGGGCAGCACCTGTGGCTCAAAGGAGTAGGGCACTGGTCCCATATGCCAGAGGTGGCAGGTCCAAACCCAGCCCCAACCAAAAACCGCAAAAAAAAAAAAAAGAGAACTCAGTGTAGAATGAGATGTGCCGTACAGCTGGTAAGGATGCAGTAGCTTGGACTGGAAATTGAAGGCCGTTGTCTCTCCAGCTTTGTGATGCACGTGCTTGTGGGCTTGCACTCGGAGGTGTGTGTGCTTCCTGTAGCCACATAGTGATGACCAGAAGGGAGAAACTTGGAAGAAGACAGACACCTGGAGCCTCTGGGGCCACCTACTGCTTTGGGCGGCCCTGAGTCATCACACATGGACCTCTTTGTTCTCACTTCTCCTCGTAATTTGACGGGGGATTAGGAAGCTGGGATAAGCCCAGGTGGGAATAAAGACCAGTGCTAGAGAGAGTGTGGAATGGAGAGTTAGATCACAACATGAATAATTGTCCCCACTCCGTCAGTGGCAGAGAACACAGCCGCGCACCAAATCTCATTTCTGTTTCCTTCTGAGAATATAATAAGCCATTGCTGTGCTTTCCTAGAGTTGGGTGACTAAGTTCTGTTTGCTGGAATGTGGGAGAAAGTCATGCACTCTAGTTCCGCATCTGTTCCCCCAAATCTATCATGTGGTTTTCACAGCGCATAAAATAGGAGACTTCAGTGCCGGAGGGACTGGCCTCCCTCTCCCCAGCCACCCTGCCTCCCACTGTCTCCTGAGTCAGAACTGATCTTCTGCTCTATGGACCTCCCAAGATCTGGGGTCTGGTGACATGACAGTTGGCCCACTCCGTACATCATGGAATCCTCAGTCTCTTCTTTCCCTTAACCATTTTCTTTGAAAATAACCTTTTTTTTATTTCCCACAAGTCACAATTATAGCAAAAAAGACACCAAATGAATAAAAACCTAGACAGTGGTAGAGAAAAGAATTTCTCTCTTTAAACAAATGATACATTATTGTTAATATTCTCTTAAACTCAAAGAGGAGAAATGTGTTCATTTCTTCTAATAGAAAATTAGAATCCTGAATCTACCCTATAAAATTTAATTCTAGTGTCTGAAACAGTTATACTAAATTTGGCCTCTTAAAAAGGTGACATATAAGCATCATTTTCCCCATGAAAATACCATCATAGGAGCTTACACGTGGAGAACTACTTGCATACTCCATTTTCTTATCACCAACTATTTATTAATTATTATATACTAATATGAATAAACATAAATGAGTAAGGATTTCAAATGGGCACTCATTAACTCCCTCGAGACTGATGGTGCGATGTCATTTCACAATATACATATTACACGTGATCAAATGTTTCTTTTTGCAATTTTATGTTAATTATTAAACTTAGAATTAACCATTATGAATGATTATTAACATATTCTATTCATTGAAACTATCATTCATATTTTTATAACAAGCACTACCTTCCAGAAAGAAAAACCTCATTAGGTTCAAACCATTTGTGTGCTTTAGGCGTCAACTCCTTAAAATATTAGAGAAATAACGAACATATTCAAGGACAATTTAAAAACTGCCCTAATAAAAATAATGAGAAAAACAAAATTCTCATTATTTTTCCAGACTCTACATTTGCTATTTTTCAGACAGTATGTTCTTACGAGAGAACGCCATAAAAACAAGGGCAAACTGTGATTAACCAGCTTTCTGCAAATGATGCTGAACATGAATTTATGATAATATTTATGTAATGAGGAAGTTTGGCTGGACTGTCAATCTATGATTTGTTCCATCAGAGAAGACATTACTTTGTATTTTTTTTTTTTTTTTTCTAAACAAGGAGGCAGAATTATTTGGTGAAAAGAAAGACAAAAGAATGTTGAAGAATTGAAACACGTTATCTTAAAATTCTTGGTATCCAGAAGTGGAAGAGGACTTAAACCCATGCTTTAGGTAGTACACGGGGGATTAATACTCAACAACAGGTGGTATACCAGTTCCAGGAAAAAAGATGTATGCTGTCTGGAAAATATTTTTTTGATACAGAATAAATATATGTTTCAGCCTACTTGGAAATAAAATAGCTCTGAGCATTATTCATGTAGAAAACTACTCTTTGTAAGACATAATTATGAGTGGAGGGACACAGTTGAAAGTAAGAACTTTGAGGCTTAATTATATAATGGGGAAAAGCAATTAAATATTTCTTAAATTAGGATGAGCTATCGGGTGAGATGGCGAGCTGATTTCACTGCAGGTGGTAAAGAGATCATAGTTTGCTGGTGGTGTCGTGATACAGGACGCACAGGCAGGTGGATGAGGAACTGGACGAGAAGACCATCAGTGTCCCTTTTACTTCTGACCTCGTATGGTTTTAAAAGCCAGAAAAGCCTCATTTTACTTTTGATTGCATAAAATGAACATTTGGTGTATTCATCTGACTTGTCATTGAATTGGCCGGAGATGGAAATCTCGTCAACTATGTATAGATTTGTTGAGTTATCAAGTGTTAAAATAGTCGGCATAAGGACTAAGGCTTAACGGTGCCCATAGAGCACCTCATCTATAATTTAGAACTTGAGAAATACTAGATTCAGGTCAGCTGTGCTCCAGGAGAAATTGGCCACAGACATGCATGTATTCTTGTTTAGCCTCAGTGACAAAGGAAAGCACGGTGAAATTTTTATTCTCCATATTGTTGTACAAGCTTTGGCAGAGAGATGTAGCAAGATGTGCTGTCTCCTCCCCTCCTCAGTGAAGGAGTGATTGCCCCAGGTTTTGGGGAAGCTGTGCCTGGATAGCCCTCAACTGTCAGCCTCTTCAAGGACGGCTTCTGGGAAGAGAGCTGCCTGCTCAGATTCCTTCCTGAGGGAGCCGAGGTTTTAAAAGCTTAACCACTTTGTCCAACAAGGGACACATTTTGAACTAGTGCCTTTTAGGGCTAGGTCTTTGTTGGAGGGGCTATCTCATGGGTTATAGATGGTTTCCGCCCTATCTCTTCTACCCACTAGACACCAGTGAAAATATCTATTCTGCTGGCTCAGACATCAAAAGTATCTCCATCATTAGCAACTATCCCTTGGGGTGCAAAGTTGCCCCCCTGTTGAGAATGACTGGGTTAAAATTGCCGTTTTAGTGGCTTCTTGCACTTTCTGATACCCTTCTCCTCCCCTGGTGATGATCCCACGAGAACTTCTCAGGAAACATCTCAGATTCACAGAAAAGAGAAAATGCTATTTAAATCCAAAGTTGACTACTTGCTAGGTTCTTGGGAAGGTGGTGATACTTCAGCAAATCTATCCTTGGCTCCTTGCAGATGCTGTTGAAGGAGCAGAGAGAGTCAAAGGTTCAGGGAGGCGGGCAGCCCCTCCGCAAACTGGTAGGTCTCTGTGGAAGTCAAGGCGCAGGCAGAGGGGGATTTGGGATGGACAGAACTTCTACGCACAATTTAAAAGAAGGGTTTTTAAAGATTATATGCAGTCATGTGGGGCAACAGTCTAGTCAGCAGAAGTGCAGAGGTGGACAAAATTGAGAGAGGTTAGGGCCTGCGGAGAGACTACTAAGAGATTGGTGTTATCATGAAGCAAGCAAGGTTTCCTCTCCTCTAACCTTCAGCGAAAATCTCCTGTGGGTACAAGAATCTCATAGGCATGGTGTGTGTTCACGTGTGTGTGTGTGTGTGTGTGTGTGTGTGTGTGTGTGAAAATTAAGGAAAAAAGACTGTATTTCATTTAATGGTGCAGCCATTTGTAGAAAATCAGCACACAGTACAGGGATGTTGATCCTTAAATATGAATGTCTCCGAGCACAGCCTTGAGTTTGGTAATCAAGAGGAAAGATGTGTCTGTTCTCAGGCCTCCTCCCAATCTCAAGAGAGACTGGTGGGGAATCAGGCCTTCATGGGGAATACGTGGCAATTTAGTTCGAGTTTTAAAAGGCTGGGTCCCTCTGCGGACATCCAGGTTATCCATAAATATGGTTCATCTTTATGTATTACTTTGCATTCTCTGAGACATTTTCACATATAGCAGCTCAATTGAGATACATCATGTATGGTATTTTGTATCTTTACTTTGACAAGCCATCATTCTTCCCTGACCCAGCTAGCAGATCTCCTGAGCTGCTGCACCCTGTTCCTGCTATATCCACTGACCTTAACACATATTTGTACAAGAGCACTTAGACCAGTGGTTCTCAACTTGTGGGTCGTGACCCCTTTGTAACAATGAAAATACATCCTGCATATCAAGTATTTACATTATAATTCATAACAGTAGCAAAATTACAGTTATGAAGTAGCAACGAAAATAATTTTATGCTTTGGGGGTCACCACAACATGAGGAACTGTATTAAAGGGTTGCGGCATTAGGAGGCATTAGGAAGGTTGAGAACCACTGACTTAGACCATAAAAATCAATAAAGTTTTTCTCCTATACTAGCATGGAAGCTGATTAAAGGCAAGGCCTATAACTTGTTTACTTTGTATCAGTGAGTCCTAGCACAGTACCTAACACACAGTTGGCATTTAGTTATATGCTAATTGCAAAATAAAAAATACATAAGTGGTTGTCATATCAGTTTTTAAAGATGCAATCAAAAGACACCCAAGTCAGATGTCTTTTTATGCTATTTCTTCACTAAATTATAGGCTTCAGATTGTCAAAATGAAAAAGAAAGGAAGAAACAAGGTAAAAAGAAAATGCAACATGCGTGTTTATATCATTTTCTAAGTGTGCATGTTTAAAGTGTGATTAACCTAGACGTACCACTGAGATTACGTTTTTTTGCCTTTTTGTTGGTAAATGATGGCTCTTCTTAGTCGCTATTGTAGCCAGAGACAAGAAAAGTATAAATATGCTTATTTTGTTCACAATGATTTTGGCTCTAAGTCTATTAATGAGGACTTAAAGAAGAAGAAATTTGAAAAAGATTGTCTTATCTTAACAACACCTCATAAAAATCTGTTCTATTGCTGGTGCAGTGTAACTTTCAAATATTTACAGCATCAGATCATACCTTTCCTATAGTTACGACTTGCTAGCCCTGAGGTACATTTTCTCTGAGTCAGGTACATGCTTAGTCTTTTATCGCTAGCCAGGCCTTCCTCCTTTAATCATTGTGGTTTTATGTGTGGAGTAGACAGTTGTTAGGTTTCTGCTTAAAAAAAAAAAAAAAAAAATTATGTCTTAATTGGGGGAGCTATGGGTCAGAATTGGGATTATTCTTCTCTGAACTTCTTCCAACCTGTCTGAGGTTTAGATGCCTCAAACTGAATGCAGTATCCCGGTGTGGTCTTCTCAGAATTTCAGAGACCTTGTCAGCCTGTAATGAGATGAGACATGTCTTCATCTGTCACTTAGTAGAACTTCTTTGGTGTTTGTTTCAGTGCTGTCACCGTGATTCTCATTGTAGATGAGTCCAATTGTGCATATCCTCAAGCGAATGCATCTGTATACCTCAAATAGCTCTTCCATAGGTGCTTTTTTTGTTAAGTTCTGTTATCTATGGTTGTATAACCAACTATCCCAAGCCTTGGTGGTTTAAAACAGTCATTTTGCATATGACTTGTGGATCAGGAATTTGGGAAGAGTTTGGCTGGGTAACTCATCATTAATCCACGTGATGTGAGCTGGACAGACAGCCATGAACAATCGATTTATTTTGAAGAAGGAATCTTCACTGACTCCCATGTGGGGAACCTACATGCTCCTTGGCCTGGTTCTCTTGCAGTCTCCTGGTTTCTGCAGTCTCCTCTTTCTGCAGTCCTCTCCAGAAGAGTTAGGCTTCTCACAGTTCCAGAAGGGGTTTGTACCTCTTTAGTCAGTAGTGAGACTAAAGAGCTCTGGCAAAAGGTCAGGTTGGTGCCAATCACCCATGTAAACACGTACCTAGAGAGGTGGGATCCCTGTAAACGCAGAAAGTCCCATGATCCTCGTTACTGAAGAGGAGAAGAGAATCGGGGGCCCAGAGGAGAACACCGCCAATATTATTTCCTTTTCACAGATGACATGTCTGAGGTATGATAAAAGGAACAGGTTGTTGTGGTTCCACAGCTAATAAGCAGAAGAGCTGCAGTGCAAATTTGGGAAGTTATGGAGGGCTCCAGAATCTAAGTTCTGTATCTTCTCACAATTCCACACACTTTTCTGTATTTCCGAATCAGTTGTCAGCTGTGCCCCAGCTGCACAGAGTGAAGAGTGGGGAAGGCAGTTGTTTTGTTTGTTTCCTTTTAAAAACAAGATTCCTTGAGATCATTGCATCCTTACATTTTCTGAGTAATTTATAGTGTGCTTTTATCATTATCTCTTTAAGTATAAATGATTTCTTTCAGGTAACAGAGTCCTTTTCCCTGCCTTTCCATTTTCTTTGCTTCCAATCATAGATGAATGGGTTGCACATTTGTGGTCCAGGCATCTTCCCAGTTGCTAAGGTTTCTCCCCCCATTGATAGGCATCTAGTCACCATAAAGGGGACAAAATCGGAGTTCCCATGTGCTTACGCACCTCCTCCAGCTTGTAGAGGAGACTTCACAGAAAGCTGCCTCAAAATGGGACTTCCCTGTCGAATGCTACAATGTGGCTTGGTAAGCCCACCGCGTCACCATGTAGGCCTGGTGCTCAGGTGGCATTCTGCTTAACCTCTTCTCACCTGAGCAAAGCCCTCGGCACAACGTTGTCTTTGGTGTGAAAAGAGGCTCCAATGAGTAGCTGATTTACAGATTCTGATGAATATCAGAAAATAACAGCAGGATTGAGGACAGGCAGAGGTGGGGTTATCAGAATCAGAGCACAGGAACTATACCCTAGCTCTGGCATCCCCTTATCCAATGATCGTACATAATTAAATTGGGAAGGGGAAAATGACTATTTTTAAACAAGCACAAAAAGTATTATTTTGGAGCCTGGTAGAATGTGAGCAAAGCCAGCTATTCATCTCATACCCAGGAGCTCAGACAGAACTAAATTATGCTTCAGATTAATTCATTGGTCAGTTCAAAGGTTAGACAAACAGCTGTTTCTCAAGGAGGCACACTACAAAGCTCAACTGTTCATTGGAAGGTCTGTAATGGCCTCTGCAGATTCCCAAAGGAGTCCCTGTTATTTGTTTCTGATTGGGAGATATCCAAAGCTGACTCCAAGCTACCGATGACCTTTATTGCTAGGGCAGGAGGGCCAAACTCTGGAGCCAGTGTGATTTGACCAGTCTCTGGGAAAGAAAAAGGAGGAATAATAATAATAAAAAAAAAAGACACCACCCACACATAGAACATGACTCAAGTATTATGCACAAACCTTCAGTTAGCATGGGTGAAGGAATAATAGAAAATGAAGGAGTCTGCTTGCTTGCTACTGCAGAAATAACTTAAAATAGGAAGCTATTGAAGAATGTGGTTTAGAGGAGTCAAGTTTGATTTAATGAAAAACTATGTGATGGGTTGCAAAAATAGGGAAGAAAATAAATTACATCTTTTTTCAATGTTGGTCATCATTCCTTTGACAATTTTGAGATACTTGAGTTGAATAACTCTTCATGTGAAACAGTTAATTTTAAAAATGGACAACAAATCTATAAGACAATGACCCAAAGAAGAGAGAGAGAACTGAAATTAAAGTTGTAGGTTAAATGCATTATGCAAATTAAAAATATTTAAATTCAGGAAGAAAAGGTAACTTCTTGAAGTCCTGAGATATTTTTAGAGGTTGCTCCTAGACGGTCTCAACTGTCTCCCAGGAATGTGACCCAACCTTTTATCCAGTCAGATACTGAGTAAAGCACAAGATTTTCCTGGGGAGGAAGGGAGTAATTCTTCAGATGTTTACTTGTCAATACGTCAAATATGTATCCATTAGGGTACTCCTTAACTTAGACAACAGATATTTCCATATTCTATATTAAAATGAGAATGTTAGAATAGATTCTTCATAGTTTTAAAATAATTTTATAAATCTTGGCTGGTGGAAGTGTGAAAATAATTAAGATGGTATCAGAAGTAGTTACTGAGAAGTGATTTTGGCACTTAGGGGGGAATTTGGGGTAGGTTAAGGGAACCACTTGGCTGGGAATATCTCAAGTTTTATAGATTAGAGAACAATGGTGCCTCTGACGGAAATAAGGATGTGGGAAATGAAACCAGTCTGAGGGAATGAGG
Source organism: Loris lydekkerianus (assembly GCA_963574355.1). Lineage (NCBI taxonomy): Eukaryota > Metazoa > Chordata > Mammalia > Primates > Lorisidae > Loris > Loris lydekkerianus. Next base: position 9,904 of record CAUYPK010087527.1, on the reverse strand, counting down.
GTACTGAAGTAAACACATTAAGTTCTAGTGGCATTTTCACTGGTCTGATGAAGATAAGAAACTTGGAATTGGGAGAGTTGAAAAGCCCCAGTGAGGACTTTAGAGTCATACATTGATAACTTCATTAAAGAATTGGCAGGAGGAGAACAAAAGGATTTTTGAACAGTAACAAAGGCCCAATTTCAAAAGCTTACATTTGTAATGAAATGTGCTCATTAATTAGCTGCACCTCTAAGGAAGTCTATGTGTAAAGAAAACCCACTGTGAGAATTATCTGGGTCTGAGAATTGTCAGAGTGGAAGATCAGAAGTGATATTGGCTCAGGCATAAACCAGGGCTGTATCAAAGGCGGTGACTGGGTTTTCCAGGGAAGGAAGGAAGAAAACTAAACTCAGAAAGGAACCATATAATTCAGACATATTGATGGGGGTCATGTGACTACAAGAGACCAATGGGCAAGAAGCATGGGTTTGAGGTCATGTGACTATGTGAGACCAATCAGCAAGAAGCTTGGGTTCTGGTGGGGCTGGCAACAAGGAGGAACTACCACAAAGACTGAGGTTCCCCATCGCGTTTGGCCCCAGCTTTCTCCATGTGAGTAATAAGACCGCTTAACAGGCAACATGAGACATTACAGGGAAGCCCACCTCATGTGTATGAACTTCTCTCTCATTATTCTGCCTTCCTGTATGATACATTAAACATATGTGCTTGTCATAACTATTTGCTAAAATAAGTGGAATTAGTAAATCGTATCTACAGCAGGGACATGCTGTATGTTGAGATCTTGTGATGATGCAATAACACAAGTTTGATTGACTTGTGGGAGTTGTGTCCTTTCTGGGGATGACAGGTGTCAAGATGAAGATAGATGGGGCAGGGGACTGAGACCCAGGCTTCAGAAATACCATCAGGGGCTGAAGCTGTGATGACATCACGAATCAGGCGCTGAAGCAAGGGGAGAGGCGGCCAGCTGAGGCAATGAGCTTTCTTACTTTTGAGCCTGAACTCCTGAAGAGCAAGGAACAATGCTCTATTCTTTTTTTATATTCAAAATGCCATAAAAAAGATATGGCTATCACTTTGGCATTATCGTTAATTAATTAGCAGAGGGATAGGGCACATATGTACTGACAGCGTATTTCATATGAGGAAATGTACTGTGACTATACAGAAAGTCAAAAGCAAGACCTCTCCTTAATCCATTCCTTAATCCACAGGTATTAATTGAACACCTACTATGTGCACTTGGCACCTTTTATTGGCACCACTGATACAAAAATGAGCAAGAGTAGCAAGTCTCTGCTACCAGAGGGCTTAATTTGGTTGGAGATGGCATCAATAAATATAAAATATTGCATAATGTAGGAAAAGGTGAATCCTCTATGGCAGAAGTTTTTGAAGCATAACAAATTATTTGAGAAAAGCTAAATATAAGCAAAAGGGAGTATTTTATATGAGAATACATCTGGGGTAAAGAACCATGAGATTTGACAGCAAAGATAAAATACTTGTTTCAGTCAGATCGAGGGAGGGTGAATGGCAGGATCACACCTATGGTGCATAATGCAAGGGTACATGTTGGATCTATTAAGTATAGAGTATAAATGTCTCAACACAATAATTAAGTAAATGAGATGAGGTATATAGTAACCAAAAATATTAAGATATGATTAAATTATTCTACATTGTAAGTTAAAAGAAAATACTATTTGCAAAACCACATGTAGCATACATGCTGCCAGCTGTTGATTCCTTTATTCTTCAGATTTTCTAAAATTACTTATTTAGTCACGCTATTTACGATGAAACTGATTTTTTACATTGTTAAGCTACCCAGTGGTTAAGAGGACACTTCCTAAAGATGTTATAAGCTCCGAAAACTGTTAACTTTGCCCTCAAGAGAGCTTAAATGAATATATTACAAATTGAAGATGCGGCCAATTTCTTCAGAATGACAACACAGGTTTTGTGTTGAGCATCATAATGAGCACATCAAAGTCATCCTGTAACCTTCCCAGCCCGGGAGGCTGAATCTGCAGCCTCCATGAGGCATGGTGGGTCCGGTCATATAGTCCACGCTGGAGTGGAAGGGAGAGGTGCATTGCAGGCAAAGCTTTTATGGCTGACAATAAGTTGTTTTTTTTTTTGTTTTTTTTTTTTTTTTAATCAGCCTAGAGTTCACCTTCCAGACTCTTTCTGGTCACATTTCCCATAAAATGGGTCCTACTTCTCACTTTGGAAGGAAGAAAACTGAACCCAAGAGAATGTACCACTCTGAGAGGTGACCCTAACTGAGGGCAGTGACAGTAGCAGCCTGTTTGCTGACTGTCCTGCCGACTCTCCCCAGCTCTCTTTGCAAAGGTCTGAAGATAAAGAAAGCTCAAAATCCCATCTCCCTTCCAAATCCCAGGGATTAACACTGTTGTGATTTGCTCTTCATTTCAAACCAGCCTAGAAGAATGGGCAGGGCCCGTCAGTGGGATAAAATCAGCAAACGGGACAACTGCTTGGCTTGCCTCCTTGCTGAGTGCAGTGATGACATTGCAAGTTTGGTTTTCAAACACAGAAGGCTCCCCTCCCCCCATCTGTCACCATTACAATGGTAACAGTCAAGTCACTCAAACACAGGAGGCAGAAGATTTGCACAAGTTCACATCAGACGTCAGAATCACAAGCAGAACTGGAGAAATTTTAGAAAAATGTTTTACCTGACTCCAGCCCCAAACACAAAACCATGAACTAACGGTTAGAAGAGAGTTCACAAAGTATTATATATAATTAAATAATTTCTTGTAACTATCGACAGGGCGTAGGAAGGACTGGTTAATTTATCTTACCGTGGTTTTTGTTTTAGTTTTTTTAAATAACTAGATAACTCAGTGGAGTGATTAACATTCTAAAACAACAAATGATCATGTTACGGCAAGGTCTTGACTTACTGTCAAGGCGCAGAGGCAGAAATGCTCTGAGCCGACAATGAAACCCCATCCTCTCCTACTTAGGTACGGCGCTCGACACAAGGTGGAAAGCGTCTGGTGCCCTGCTGTTTGGAAATGACCCAGAGGCAGAAGGGGAAGATGAAGTTTCAGCAGGAGAGAGACTGGGCATCTCAGAGGATTTACTCTGGGAGGCAAAGACGCTGGCCCCTGAGTTACAATTTCCAAAGAAGGCTTCCCTGGTAGTTCTGAACAATTGCGACTGTGAGTTGGTGATGGGGGTTTCTGCATTTAATTCCATGTGTTGACTCTGGATGGCAACGCTGGAAAATTTTAGAGCAGGGAAACGTCATGGAGAGCCTTTAAAGACAACGCAGACGCGCATAATGCATTTTCTTTGACGTGCCTTTTCTCTCCTGCTCGCCTGCTTTATTTAGTTCCCTTGCAGCAAAAATCATGTGCATTGCATAAAATAAAATTGCCTCTCAAGAATTTTCTCCTCCAAATACGTTTTCCTTACTTATCATGTCAGAGACAATAGAAGAGAAATACCACATTAAGTGTTGACTTCCAGCCACTTAAAAATGAGATTTCTCCGAATAAATTAAGTTATAAAAGAGAAAATGTTAAATCTGGTGGCATCTTCACGTGGCTGATGATCATTTGGAAATGTGCTACTTACTGCCAGGTGATCTTTCAAATTGAGGACATTACATCTCAGACCACTGTCGCATTTATCATGAAAATGCTGGCTTGCAATTGTGAAAAGCTGGAAATAAATTTGGAATCAGGCCCTGGAAGTGCTGGCCTCTGGTTGCCTGAAGTGTCAATGAGGAGAAAGCTCTTTTGTACACTAAAACTTGCCCCTGGGCCCTGCCTGGGTGAGCCCTCCCCTATCAGTAGGATGTGAGCTGGCCTTGGAGCTGACTGAGCTGCTGAAATCTGATCAGCCAAAGGCCAGGCTGCAGGAGGCTGTCATCGCCTCACAGAGTTTGCAAAACTTAAAAGGGAGCCACTTTCACTTTCAGGATTTTTACAGAAAAGATCCTCTGCTGTTTCTCACACTGAAGCAGTGCCGTGGTCTCACCTTTTCATTAATTTGTATTGGTTACCACCATTCGTTGGTTTTGTTTCAAGCTATTCCAAATTTCCCTGTAAATCTCTGCCTATGCTGGGCTCCCACAAAGACTGGCTGGCGTCATCTGGGAAGAGGGCACTGCCTGTGGGGACTTTCCTTCTGGCCACCTTTCCCTGCTTCCCTCACCCTCTTCCCTGCGGATGCCCCCGTGTCTTACAACATCAAGGCTACACCCCTTACTTTTTTTGCCAGGGACTGACACAAATGCTCGGCTTTGAAGTGTGCGCCTGCCGGTGACACACTTGTGAATCATTCTGTAAAATGTGTACGTGCTTTAGCAAGAGTGAGGTAATACTTTCTTACAGAGATGGGTGAGTCACTGCTTCTCAGGGAAGCCATCTCCTCCCACGTGAGAAGCCAGCCCACCTCTCTAGCCCATAATAATCACACCCTTCTGGCTTCCTCTCTTCTTGCAGGTGGATTTAGTTTGAGAGAGACAAGAATCGGGTTTGCCTGCACCAAGAAAAAATTTGCTCTGACATTCTACAAGTATTGCTTGCAATGTGCCCTCATAAATTCCAAATTGTAAAATATTTTCATGAATAGATTTTTTTCTTCTCCTTGCGATGTAAACTTTACCTTTGGAGTGCACTTACACCAAACTCTTAAAACAACATTACTTCGGGTGTTAGAATTTCCAAGTCCACAGAAAGGAAACATTGTCAGAGAGGTTCAAAACCAGCTGAGGCTTATTTTGGTTGTTTTAAAAAGATGAAAATACAGGAGAGGACTAAGGGGCAGGAGGATGAGTTCTCAGCTTGGAGTTCTTCAGTCTGGGCATGAGGCATGAGATTTAAGTAAGACAGCAGTTATGGACTGCCCGACATGAGACCTGTGATGTTAGACCTATGTTCAGCACTGTTCATTGCATCTGAGCGTGGATGGGTCTAGGCCCCAGAGACCATGAACATAGGTAAGAGTCTCACCATAAAATACATCTACAACATTAGAGAAAGAACGAGGTTGAAAAGTACAATCTACCTAAATTTAATAATTGTCATGCGTATTTTTCTTTAGATAATATTTTGCCAGCCCATGGTAGCATAGGGGCTACCATGATACAGCTTTTGAAATGTGGGTTTTGAAAAAAAAAAAAAATAAATAAAAGAAAAGAAAAAAAGGAGAAGGAGGAAGAGAGGGGGAAAGGAAAAAAGACACGTAGGAGAGAATGATAATTAACTATGTATTGTGCTAAGTACTTGAAGTGGGAAGCATTGTATAGTAGTTGAAAAAACAAACTGGAAGTGAGATTGCCTGGGTTCTTACTAATATGTAAGAGCTGTGTGATCTCAAGCAAGTGATTTAATGTCTCCAAGCCACAATTTCCTCTTTGAAATGGAGATGAAATAGTATCTACCTCCTAGGTTATTGTGAGAATTAAATCCAGTAAGTCTAATGCTTTTAAACAGCACCTATCCCTTTGTAAGTAATAAAGAGTAGCTCTTATTACACGTTATGTCCAGTGCTTAGAACAACCTTTAAGGGTAGACACATTGCCCCTGCTTTTCCAATGGCAAAGATGGGAAAGTGCAGGCTGAGTTCACATACAAAAGAATGACGGTGGACTCTTGTCTCATACTATATACAAAAATTAACTCCAAGTGGACTAAAGACCAGAATGTAATGACTAAAGCCGCAAAAGTCCTGAAAGACAGCCTAGGTGAAGAGCTTCACGGTGTCAGGTTTGGTAGTAATTTCTTGGATGTGACATCTAAAGCCCAGGTGCGGAAAGTGAAAGTGACAGAAGTACCTCATCAGACTCAAACGCTTCTGTGCATCAAAGGAAATAATTAGTAGGGTAAAAAGTCAACCTACAGAATGGAAGAAAATATTTGTAAATCACATATTTGATAAAGAATCAATGCCCAGAATTTATTAATGAATAACACCTAAAACTCAACAATGTGAACCCAAGGGGCCCAATGAAAAGTAGCCCAATTAAACAATGGGCAAAGGAATTCAATGAAATTTCTCGAAAAAAGATGCACAACTTTGTCAACAAGCATATGGGAAGACGGTCAACATCACTAATCCTTACAGAAAAGGCACAGTGAGCTGTCAGCTCACACTCACTTAGGATGCCTATTACATAACCCCCCCACATACACAAAATAGTGAGTGTTAGTGAGAATAGGAATACATTCTAACCCTTGTACACTGTTGGTGGCAATCAAAAATGGTATAGCCACTGTGGAAAACAGTAGGGAGTTCTATAAACAATTAAACAAACAGTTACCATATAATCCAGCAATCCACTTCTGGATATACACCAAGAAGAAGTGAAAGCAGAATCTCAAAAAGGTATTTGCACGCCCATGTTTATTGCAGCATTATCCACAATAGTCAAGAGACGGAGTGACTTAAGTGTCATCAAATGAAGTGATGAAGAAAATGTGATATATAAATACAATAGGGAGAGAACCAGACCGACGCCATCTTGAAGGTTCAGCCATTTTGGCTTCCGTCAGCCATTTTGTTCAAAACTGGTGAGTCAGCGTGAATTGCTGGTTTTTGTACCTTGAGTCATCAGACATTGGAACAACGCATTACTCTGCTGTAGTTTGATGATAAACGGTTGGTTTGTTGGAGGTCATAGGTACAAAGGGTGCCAAAAAATGTATACGTATTTTAGAAAGGAAAAAACAGTATTAAAATTATAATGCTCAATATATACCAACAACTAAAGATGAGTACAGCTCATGTCAGCACCACTTGTAATTGCAGAAGGCAAATGTGACTTGAGTATTACATACTGAATACAGATTTTCCTTTTTTAAAAATGTATAACCATTTTTTATGACCCTGTGTGTGTGTATCCACACTGAATATGTATATGTGAGTGTGTAAATGTTAGTGGAATAAGTCAGTGAATAAACATGTTGGTAATATGGCACATACCTGCCTATGTGAACCCTGGTAGCACTTTCCATTTTACCTTAAGAGAGACGGATCCTGGGGATGTCAGACTATGTTCATGCGATACAGATGGTAAGGTACTAGTACTCATTCTGATGTTTCTTTACATTTCATTGTGCTAACCACTGTTTGTCCATGCAGTGAAGAGAATATAAGGAATGTGCCTTGACATATCTCTACTTTTCACTTCTACTTACCATATATACTCGAGTATAAGCCGAGTTTTTTCGGCACAAAATTTGTGCCGACTTCGGGTTTTTCGGCACAACTTTTGTGCCGAAAAAACTAGGCTTATACTCAAGTATATACGGTATCTCTTCTCATTTTCATGAGCCACCATCAAATTGTCATTCTTACCGGGTCACCAAGGCCCAGAATCCCATGATGGTTTCAATTCCACGCTAATTCTTGTACAAAATTTACCTGCATATCAGGTAATGTATTAGCAGCCTTCAGCCTTGTTTAGTGGGTGATTTAGCTAATCTCTTTGTGCCTCAGTATTCTCAAATGTAAAATGTGAATAAAAACAGCAGCTACTTCCTAAGCTTGTATAGGGACGATGGTGTTACTACGTACAAAGTGCCTAGAACAGTGTCTCTACGTAATAACAACTCTGTAAGTGTTCATGCTTCTGTTATTCTTATCACTTTTGAATATTCTTATCACTGTTATCATTCTTATCACAAATGGAGTGAAATAGGAACAGGCTAAAATGTCTCATAGCATACATTTTATGTTGGAGACATGATTATCAAACTCGTTATAGAGATAAGCGAGGAATGGTTAATTTGTTATAAATGAAGTTACAAGTGTTTGACTATTTTTCTTTAACTATGGTTCAATGCTTGACTTCAGGTTGATGAAATGGATAAAGTAAATATGTACACAAATAATAAAAGTTTTTGAGAGGGGATAGAGTTTACATATCAGTGTCAAGTTGGGAACTAAATATTGCTTGGGGCAGAGATTTTTATTCCTTATTCCCTATTTAATCCACTTGGGTGGTTCCATTCTTTTTCGTTTGGCATAAACGTAATAACTGCTTTTAATCTTCATATAACAACGCTATGTTCTGCAAATCATGTATGAAATTTGGGGAGAAAGAGACCACTGAACAGCTGGTATCCACTGACCTACAGAGGAATAAATTGCAGTAAGCAGACCCAGTTACCTAGTCGCCTGGTGTATCTCTCAAACTGGAATGTGGTGAAAACTCCACCACATTATCAATGCTATGTGAAAAACCAAACCAACTGAGATATCCTTGACAGAATTAGTGCCTTGTCTGATGGGCTTCACGTCCACAAGAATAGAATCCCAAAGTTAAAAGTACTAAAGAGTTCCACTGTAGTTACTGAAAGATGAAAGTCTAGATTGTTCCATCAGCAAAACTGTTATCTTCAGCATTAGAGCTTTTTCCTAACAGCCAGTGCCAAGTCTGAATAACTCCATCCTCCCGGCAAGACTTTTTTTTTTTAAGAGTCAGTGAAGTTGAGGCTTCCAAACCCATAATTGGTTGATACTCACTCCCACCTATTTGAGGAATAGAAATAGTTTTTCCCCAAACAAACAAAAGTGTTTGAGTGTAACTTCAACAACCTGAGCTCTAAAGGTAAAATGTCTGTTTTTACATCTTTCCCATGTTCTTCCTGTTGCACTCCAAATCCATTTGTACCAGCAACAGTACCTGCCTCTCCCCACCCCCGTCTATCACCCAACCTTTAGAGCTATGGGATTATTAATCACACTTTGCTCTTAGGTGACCTCAGTCTGAAAGGCATTGTTCAGAACCCTATAAACAGTCATTAATCCTTTAAAAAAGTACTCCAGGGGTCATGTGTTTAGTGTTCGTTTTATCCAAATCATTCTGTTTCGAGAATTATCATATTTGCCATGTTTCATAGGATCCATGCTCATTATTTTTTTTTGTTGTTGTTAGATGTAAAAACTAATGATGGTTTTGATATAAACTTAAAATTGTTTAAAGGACCTGGTCCTACCTGATGGCTGTCCTTTGCTCCTCCATGTTTCTGTTTAGAGGTCATTTTTCCGGGTCACCCTTGCTGATGCTTTTCCAGCTAGCTAGCCCCCTGCCCTCTGAGAGCCATGTGCACACATACCCACACCTGCGATAGCACCAGATTGTGGAATTACGTTTTCCCAAAGAACACTGGGAGATCTGAGTGTGTCATTTGTTTTATTCATATTGCTTTTCCAATCCATAGAACGTGTCCATAGTAGACAATCTGTGTTTGTTACTAAAAAATCAGCACACTGTGCCTCTGAGGTTCTGAGTATAACTCAGCCTCTATTGTGAACTGACTGTATAACCTTCGGTAAATTCATTAAGCTTTCTAGTTATTTCCATCCTTCTTTACTAAAAATGATCATACTAACATTTTGGAGCAATTTTCATGTACTGGTGATGTTCTCAGCAATGTTTAACTCATTAAACCTTATAAGATCCTATAAAGCAAATACTCTTATTGTCCTTAATTTATAGTTGACAGAACTAAGGCCCAGAAGGATGAAATAACTTGTGTATTGGCATAATTAGTAATTAGTAACTGGTAATTAGTAATTAGTAAGGGGCAGAACTGGGTATTTGAATCTAAGCAGTCAAGCTCAAAAGACCAGGCACTTCACCATGACACCATATGGACATCCCAGATACTTTAATGGTGTTTCAGTTCTGTTTCAAAATAAATTTTGAATAATAGTAAGGATTTTTTAAAAAAGACTTTTTAATTGATTAAATCTGGTCTAATATCACCGGCTCATTAACCAAGAATCTAACTATTATTCTTCACCGCCCTCCATAGCACCAATGACAGGTAAGATTCCCAAAGCGGGGACAACCTAAGACAGGATATGGAGAGGCTGCATGGTGGATTACATTCATAGTACCCAA
>CAUYPK010087524.1:0-51271 GCA_963574355.1 Loris lydekkerianus | reverse complement strand
AAGAGTAGTGATGCTGGCAACTCAGACATACCAAAGAAAAGCCATAAAGTGGTTTCTTAAAGAGAAAACGTGAAAGTTCTCGATTTAAACAAACCTGTAAATTAAGGTTGCTAAAGCTCTATGATAAGAATGAATCTTCTTAAAAAAAAAAAAAAAGAATGAATCTTCTACCCATGAAATTGTGAAGGAGAAAGAAATTTGTGTGTAGTATATATAGGGTTCAGAACTATCCATGGTTTCAGGCATCCACTGGAGATCTAGAAGGTATCCTCCTTGGATAGGGGGAACTACTATATGATAAAATAGAATAAAAAATAATATCATGAGGCTGGGCACGGTGGCTCATGCCTGTAATCCCAGCATGCTGGGAGGCTGAGGCAGGTAGACTGCCAGAGCTCACGAGTTTAAGACCAGCCTGAGCAAGAGTTGAGACCCCATCTCTAAAAATAGCTGGACATTGTGGCAGGTGCCTGGAGTCACAACTACTCAAAAAATAATAACAACAATATCATAGTGCATAACACTATGTTGGGGTACATAGTGTTTCAGTTGAATGTGTGTAACCATTTGTTGAGTTGACAGGTAAAATGTACTTCTAACTGGAACCACGGGTAAAGTTTTTTTTTTTGAAGACAGTCTCATTATGTCGCCCTCGGTAGAGTGCTGTAGCATCACAGCTCACAGCAACCTCAAACTCTTGGGCTTAAGTGATTCTCTTGCCACAGCCTCCCAAGTAGCTGAGACTACAGGCACCCACCACAATGCCCGACTATTTTTTTGTTGCAGCTGTCATTGTTGTTTAGCTCGCCTGGGCCGGGTTCGAACCTGCCAGCCTAGGTATATGTGGCTGGTGCCGTAACCACTATGCTACAGGTGCCGAGCCACAGGTAAAGTTTAAAAAACTATGCATTTTGGCTTCTTTACCAGTCAAGGTAAAAGTGGGAAAAAAGGAAAAGGGAATGTTACATAAGAATGGCAGCCAGGGCCAATGCCTATGGCTCAGGGAGTAGAGCGTTGGCCCCATATACAGAGGGTGGCGGGTTCAAATTCGACCCTGGTCAAACTGCAACAAAAAATAGCCAGGCACTGTGGCAGGCGTCTGTGGTCCCAGCTACTTGGGAGGCTGAGGCAAGAGAATTGCCTAAGCCCAAGAACTGGAGGTTGCTGTGAGCTGTGATGCCACGACACTCTACTGAGGGTGACAAAGTAAGACTCTTTCTATAAAAAAAAAAAAAAAAAAAAAAAAAAGAATGGCAGCCAGACCCAATATTTTCAACCCATTCCCTGAAGGTCAAAAGAGGCTGTGTGGCACCAAGGGAAATGCTGGAACCTTCCCCTTGTACTGTGCCCTTTGCTGTCCCCTTCAGAAAACCTCAGTTTTCTCATCTGTATAATAAGTGCTGTGAGCAGGATGGGGCCTCAGGTCTCTTCATCTAGGATTTCATGACATGGAGAATAATAATAATATAGGATGGAAATGGCTAGCCATCATGCCAGTTTACCTAAGAATGAGGCCAGAGTCCAGTCACATCAGTCATGTGCCAGGCATTCTGCCATGGTCGCAAATTGAGCCTACAGCACTACTACACTGCCAGACTGACCACTGTGCTAGGTGACCAGGAGATTGTATGAGGAGAATCATCACAGGGGCAGAGTCATTCTACACACAGGCTCAGAAAATGACTAAAAGCCCAACAAGCCCTAGTGATGGGAGATAAGCAGAATCTCCTCAAAAGAGGAAGGCTGGGAGGGGCACCACTCAAAGCACCTCTGGACAAGGCCTTCCCAAGGCCCAGAGAGAAAGGGCCGGGATCCCAGAAGGAAACCATCCCCCTCTACCTGAGAACTTTGATAAAGCAACTTGCACTGATAACAAAATGAATTGAGTAAGTTGCCTGAAATTCTTAGAACCAGACTAGGGGGAGAGGTAGAAAAGGCAGAGGAGAAAGACTATGGACAAACTGAATGTTGGGTTATGAAAGACAGAATGAAGAAATGAACATAGTTGGATTAACTAAAAAAAAACCTCCTAACAGAAAGAAGTTTATGACACTCATATTCACAATAGCTACAAAGCAGAAGCAATTCAAGTATGATGGTTAATTTTATGTGTCAACTTGACTGGGCTACAGGGTGCTCAGACATTTGGTCAAGCATTATCCTGGGTTGCCTATGAGGGTGACTATAGTAGGTGAGATTAACATCGAATTGGTGGACTGAGTAAAAGATTGCCCTACCTAATATGAGTGGGCGTCATCCAATCAGTTGAAGGCCTGCACAAAACAAAAAGGGTGACCCTCCTATGAGTAAGAGGGAACTCTTGCCTGAGTGCCTGAAGGCCTTTGGGCTAGAACTACATCATCAGTTCTCTTGGGTCTTCAGCTTGTTGACTATAGATCTTGTCAGTCTCCATAACAATGTGAGCCAATTCTACATAACAAATTTCTTTCTATACAGAGATTTATGATGTATCCCTATTGGTTTTGTTTCTCTAGAAAAATCTGACTAATATATGCGGTATATCCAAACAATGGACTATTATTCAGCCTTAAAAAGAAATTCTGACATGCCTCAACATGGATGAACCTTTGAAGACATCATGCTAAGTAAAATAATGTAGTCATAAAAGAACATATATTGTATGATTCCATTTATATGAAGTTCCTAGAGTAGTCAATTTCACAAGGCCAGAAAGTAGAATGCTCATTGCCAGCGTCTGAGGGAATTGAGAGTTAGTGTTCAATTAGTACTGAGTTTCAGTTGAAGAAGATTAAAAAGTTCAGAAATGAGGCCAGGCACAGTGGCTAACACCTATAATCCTAGCACTCTGGGACGCCAACGCAGGTGGATTGCCTGAGCTCAGGAGTCCGAGACCAGCTTGAACAAGTGTGAGACCCCATCTCTACTAAAAATACTTGCCTCAGCTACTTTGGTGGCTGAGGCAAGAAGATCTCTTGATCCCAGGAGTTTGAGGTTGCTGTGAACTATGATGATGCCACAACAGTCTAGCCTGGGCAATAAACAGAGATTGCCTCAAAAAAAAAAAAAGAGGCTGCTCCTACTCTATTCACAGGAGAGACCCTGTCTAACCAAGATGAAAACCAGTGTTAGGACATACCTCTACATCCCGCTTCAGCTTCTCCAGGAAGTTCTTTTTACTCTCCTCTCCCACATGCAGCTTCTGCCCTTCATTGAGGAAGTCATTGTCTTTGAAGGTTGGTAAGTCTTTAGCCTGGGACAGCAATAGCAGTATTAGGCTGGGTAGGCCTGATTCATTCACACCAAGGAGAATAAATTGTTCTGCTGGGAGCAATGGTATAGAAAGGGGAAAAATCTTCAGCACACAGATACCCAATCTGCTAAATTGACAGCCCAAGGCCTATAGTCCTAGGCTTTGAGCAGACAGGGATGGCAAATGCATGTCATTTATCGGACAGTAAATACTAATCAGCCGATACTGATTTAGGCTGAGCTGCAAGAAGGAAATTGTCTGACATCCCAGCAGGACTATGAAGAACCACCAGAGGAAAAAGGCTGGAGGTCAAGGCCTTGATAGATTTAAAACAAGGACAGGCAGGTGCTTAGTGTCTGGGAGCTGGACTAGGGGCTGCAGAAGGGGAGGGACAGGATGGCAAATAGGTATTGTTTCTCATTCCAAGTGACCCTTCCACACTTGCTGTGCACCAGCATACCTTCTCTTTGTCGCTTGCTTCTCTGGCAACAGTAGAACCCTGAAAGGATAAGAGCTATCAGAAGTCCAACTGAGGCAGATTCAATTGAGCAAACAAACATGCACCAGTCTTTGGTGAGAGCCAGCAGGGGGACTCAAACTGATCAGAATCCTAGAGGAGCCAGGAGGCAGCAACTTGCTCATTACTCTGTGTCACAGCAAGTTACAAAGCTCTGACTATGTACAAGGTACATGTTAGATCCTCAGCAAACAAGACTGCAACTGGTGAGACTCAGTCCCTGCCCTTAGGGCTCTTCCCTTCTCATAGGGAGACAGATTCTAACAGGGAGGCAGTGGTTACATAAGTCATTCATACATTCTGGTTCAAAACCACAAGTGTGTCCTTCTTGGTATTTAGAAATGCACTTGTGCCATCAGTGCACGGGGCCCTGGACACATGCCGGGTGTGTGTAGCAGCACTGCCTGACTCCATGCTGCTGCCCATCCCACAGAGGAGAGTTGAAGAGCATCAACTGTTGCATAAATATGGTACAGTTAGGACTTAAATAACTTCTTATCATTGTCACCTGGACTTTAAACAGCCTTTGGTCCATAAGAATTAGAATACCCACACTAGAACCACCTGTCCATGCCAATACATAATCCCCGGCTTTCCTAATTACGTGGAAGCTAGAGTAGTGGCCCTTCTAAGCCTTAGTGAGAGGGTAGGCACAGTGCTGGCAAACACAGAGCACTTTACCTTGAGGTCATACTTGCGATGTACATTGAGTCGATGGCTGAACACATTCCTGGTAACTACCATGTAGGTTTCCACACCATCCACAGTCAGGCGGTACATGCCCAGGAACTGTGGCAAAAGGGTGTTGCCATGACATTCCACTATAAACTAGAATGCAAAGGAGGAAAAGAGGGAAGGCTAAGCACCACGAAGGGGCTCTGAATGGATGGGGCTCTCTTCAGGCTAAAATGCTCCCTGGGATTCTAACCTCTAGATTAGTGGTCTTCCAACTGGGTTCTATGATGTAATAGGGGTTTCTCAGATTTACCATAAGCAATAGCCACCCCCACCCCTGGCAGAGGGACAAGTGAGCTAAGTAGGCGGTGCAGAGTCCCTCCGAGTTCTTATTATTGGGATCCTACCTAAGATTTTGTTTGATTCTTCCTCAGGAAAATCACTAATCCGTCTTGCAGCTCCTCTGCCACAAGAGCAGAGGGGTGCAGAGGCAGGGCTGGATCTGCTGTCACATTGAACAGAATGGCTCCACGCCCACAGTTCCCACCTGTGACATGCCCCAGGTTTCTCCTCTAACTTTCAAAAGTTAGAGAAGTTCCTTTCACCACTTTTTAGGTACCCCAGAAATGAAGACCAAAGAGGTTTTGGAAGGCACTGAGATAGTGCCACACCACTTTCCTAGTGGACAGGTTCCAGATCAGTGGAGAGACAGAATGGGAAAAAAAAAAACAACCTTGCCAAGTTGACAGGACCTCCTTGAGAAGATGTAAGGCAGATGCCAGAGTGTGAAAACTTTACAGCTGGAACTGAGTCAGCGATGTGTCTTCGTGTCTCCTTTTCTTTTTAAAGGGGCCATTTCACCACATAGAAACTGGGTTGCAGGAGAGGGCCCACTGCTCAGTTATCAGGAAGCATCCACCATTACCAGAGAGGACAAACCCTTCCCTGAGAAGCTCCACTGGCCACCGGGGCTCTCTCCTTCCAACCCATCTTCCACAGCCCAGGCTTGGGACTCACCGTACCTGGTGATATTTCTTTAAGATGTTGTGCATCTCAGCCACATCCTCACTGGACACAGTCTTGATGACAAAGCGCCGGTCGTAGGTGGTGAGGAAACGCGTGCCACACCGGCCCTGGCTGTCACTGTTGATGGGGGCGCTTCGCGTCACTGAATTCTGATAGACCGAGACAAAAGCAGGCTAGGCTTGGCAGGGCAACAAGGATTCTGACTTTCCCTCTGAATCTCATCTTATGGGCTGGATTGCTCAAAAGACAATAGCACTGAGATTAAGGGACTCTCAAATGAGACCTTACCCACCCCTTTCTTATGGGGTGTTCACGTCCCTCCCTAAAATCTTCCTATGGAGTGACAAGAGTTGTTCCCTTACCACCTGCACCTAATCCCAGAGTTTCCTTTCATCCTAATCCCAGAGAGCTACCCTACGAACTAAAATTCTGCCTCAGATATTAGAGGGCTTGGTCCTAATCCTGACCCTCACATGCAATGACCTTGGTTGAGCCATTTAGCTTCTCTACCCCTAAGTCTCTTTGGAAGGGACAAAAGGAGGCAGAACAAGCTGATTTTCCCAGTCTCGTAGTGTGACAAAGATAAAACTTAGGAAATATTGTATTCAAGAGATCTAACATAAAGAAGCAATGGAACAGCAATGGAATCTCTTTTACCTGTATTTACACTGATACTGGAAAACCCTTCCCAAAGCAGGAAGTTGGTCCTCATCTCTCTGCCTGATGCTTGTCCCCTCACCTCAGCCTCCAGTATGACTGGGCAGGGCTGGAAGGTAGTTCTGGGAGGCTTTTCTGGCTCTTTCCCTGTGCCTCCTTAAGGTCCAACTTCCATTAGGATCAGAGAGCAGGAGAAGCCTCAGGAGGGAGGACGGGGAAGGTCTGAGTCAACCAAAGGGATGTGTTCACCAAGCAGATGCCAGGTGAAGACCTTGGAAAGGCAAGGCTGAGGGGAGATCCCAAATGTCCCCGTTCCCAAGAAAACATGTATGGGGATCTATTTGCAGAAAAGCTACCTCTCCAGCCTTTTCCTCATTTCCCAATGAGGATCCTACTCTTTTTTCTTTTTTTGAGATGGAGTCTCACTTTGTCACCCTCTGTAGAGTGCAGTAGCATCATAGCTCACAGTAATCTCAAACTCTAAGGCTCAAGCAACTCTCTTGCCTCAGCCTCCAGAGTAGCTGGGACAACAGGCGCCCACCACAAACAATGCCCAGCTATTTTTTTTTTTTTTAAAGGACGAGGTCTCACTTTGGCTCAGGCTGGTCTTGAACATGTGAGCTTAAGCAATCCACCCACCTCGACCTCCTAAGTGCTAGGATTACAGACATGAGCCACTGCACCTGGCCGAGGATCCTACACTTAACGTTCATCTAATGCCTCCTCACAAATCCCAGTGGAGTTTTCACCACCTTTCTGGCAGAAACTAAAATCTGAAGTGGTGAGGAACTCTGGGAGTTCCTCAGCAAAGGTGCTAACTTTAAGGAGTACTTCCTCCCCAACAAAACAGACTGTGGTGCCCCTCAATCCAGAAATGCTGAATAGGCTATGTGACAGAGTGCCTCTTTTTCCCAGCCTGGCCCTTGCAGACTCATGGGCTGCAAACCCAGTTGGTGGGTCTATCTAGTTCTGTTCCTGCCTCACATCAAGGCAGCATCCTCTGACTCCCTCTTTTAGTCACTCGTGGTTTAAAAGAACAGAGCCCTCTCCTTGAACACCATCCTCTCTGCCCTCACTTCAGAGCATGGGCGTGTGCTTACAAGGCCATTACAGGCAATATGCAGACCCTGAGAGAGGATGTGGTTAGACGGCCGAGGGGAGAGGAAGGAACCAAACAGAGGGAAGATGAGCAACTTGGATTCTAACAGTGGCAAGTTTTCAGAAAACTTCAAGCTCCAATTTGATCATGAATTAGTTCAGGGTTCAGTCCTAACAGAGAGGGCGGGAGGAACCTTCCAGTACCTCTCAGACATGGCCATGTCTGGGTGTTCAAGCTCCTGGCATCTCCTCTTCTTCTTATATCCCCTTGCCCTCAGGATACCTGTCTTTGCATGTAGGCCTCCAGAGTGGAGGAAAGAGGGGAGGGAGACTCTTCCCTAAGGCCCAGTCTGCTTCTGTCAAGTATTTGTGAAAGACTTACTGAGGTGGGGTGGTGGGACTATAATATTTTAAAAGATTTGGGCACCATTTTAGATTTTACTGGGCTGTATACTCCTTTTAATCCACAGATGATCGAAAGCTTTATTTCTTCCTGCTATGAAGGTGAAATGGAAACTTCACCCATCTTTACTACCAGGCTGTCTGCCAGGGGAAGAAGGTCCAAAAAGTGTGAGGTGGTGAAGTGACAGAAACCACAAACTATAGTCAGTCTATAATGTTTCTGACATTGGGACTAATTCCTCCTAAAATGGCAACGGCCTCTATAACATTCACCCCATAAAGGGTGCAGTTGCCCGGGCATACCTACCCCCCTCCCACCACCAGGAGAGGGGACGAGTTTAGGAGGTGACACTCATACCTGGCAAGAGGTTACACTACCCTTGAAGTCTTCCTTTTCTAATCTGTCTTATCTGCTTTAACAGGCCTCATCTCTCGCTGGCAACAATTCTCTCTCTTTTAAGTCAAACTACGAAGGAGAAGGGTTCTTCAGCCTAGACTGGGAATGTCAAACTAAAGTGAAGCAGCTCCCTCAGAGCCCTCTCCCTCCCACCGTGCTCCCTCCCAGGGCAATGGGCCTGAGCTGAGAGGCATTCTCAGAAGCGCTTCCAAACCCCTTGCCCTCCACCGGCCTCTACCAGGCTGAGACTGCCTGGGCTGGGACATGACAGGGAAACACAGCACAAGAATAGCAGGCACTTTCCTTCCTGTTTGTCCTGTGGCTTCCTAACCCCACTCCATGCCCTAACCCTCTGATTTTGCCATAATACCCCATACCTGGTAATCCTGATCATCAATCCCAAACCTCTCTCGAAGATTTCGGAACACCATGGGGCAGTACTCCTTAAACTTAAAGCGGCTGGGGAGGTTCTCCCTAAGGAAAAGCAGAGATATGTCTTTGTGAACTGCCCCTTGCTCATCTTAATTCTGACTTAGGAATCCCCCCCGAGTGAGGTCCACAGATCACGTGGATGTGAATAGTTTGCAATGCTTAAAATGTAGGTTTCTGGGCTCCAGGGATTCTGGAAGTGAGTCTAGAATCTGCATTTTTTTTTTGGAGACAGAGTCTTACTTTGTCACCCTCGGTATACCGCTGTGGCATCATAGCTCACAGCAACCTAAAACTCCTGGGCTCAAATGATCCTCTTCCCTGAGCCTCTAAGTAGCTGGAACTATCAGTACCTGCCATAACATCCGGCTATTTTTAGAGACGGGGTCTTGCTCTTGCTCAGGTTGGTCTCGAACTCCTGAGCTCAATGAATCCACCCACCTCGGCCTTCCCTAGTACTGAGATTGCAGGTGTGAGCCACCGTACCCAGCCTTGGAAATCTGCATTTTTAACAAACATTCCAGGTGATTCTGAGCACATAAAGGTTTTAAAATTTTACATTTCTTGTACTCACTTTGTAAAAATCAATCCAGCTGTATTATTATGATTGTGATTCTTTTATGTGCGTTTTCCTTCAAAAAATTTAGAGAAAAAAACTCTCACCCACTGGCAGTGAGAATGAGGGTAAGCCCCACCTCATAAGCACTGTACTTGATACAGGTGGGTGGCTGCATGTGGACATCTGCTGTTGGGTCAGCATCAGTCTGATTGCTATTGGTTAAGACCTTTCTCATCAGATGGCCCCTTTCCTCTGGTGATGTTCCTGTCGAAACATCATGAAGATTCAGGCTTCTATTGGGATGTACAAAGAAGGTGCTATAGATTGAAGAGGACCTCAGTCAATTGAATAAGATCCCAAAGCCTTGCTTGCTGGCTGCTGGCACCATTCTCCACCCTCCACACTCCTTATTCAAGCCACAGACTCCCAGGAAGACAGAATCACCTTGAAATGATGGCTCCTACCAATCCTCCATCTTTACAATGGCCACACTGCTTAAGGACTCCCATTCAGAATATGTCCCAGGATAAATTCTACTCCAGGATGATAGACTTTAAGGAAATACAAAGAATGCCTTGTCATAAAGGAAGGGGCCTAATCTGCCTTATTTATCCCATATTCTAGTAAATAGGACTATAGTCTAATGTCTAATAAATAGCACACAAACAGTTATTGAAAGGAAAAAAGGAATAAAGATAAAAGAAAATAAGAGATTGAGGCTCTGCTTTGCCAAGATGTCAAAGTAGTAGAACTTCACCAAGGCCATGGACCCTGAACTAAGAAAAGGCCTAATGTCCACCTCTGGAGCCCTGACCTCTGCAACAGAACAACCTCCTTTCCTTCCTCTGAGTTGAGGGCTACCTCGCCTTTCTCTGGTGGACATTTAGCAGGTAGCAGTTATAAAGACAGACAGCTTCTAGAACAAGATGTTACTACTTATTATGGCAGAAGGAGGCCACTAAGGGACATTCTCAAATTGATCTTCTCCTTTGGGGTAACAGTCTGGGGAATGGTGGGGTAACAGAAACCAGCTGGGGAGTTGATGGGTTCTGTGAGACAGGAGAGGAAAGAACCAGTGGAAGTAGAACCAGGATTCACATGCAGAAAGGAGAAAAGTGTGAGCAGCAAGCAGTTCCACGGTGGGATAAAAGAGCAAGGCCTCCAAAGGCCTTTGGAGGAGCCTTAGAACAGGCTCCTCACTATGCCCGATGACATGGTTGCTGGAGTGTCTCCAGTAATGTCTGAGACAACCTTCTGGCACTGGTACTAATCCAAGAAGCCACAACAGACAAAAATGGGAAGAGCTACTTAGGTAATGCCCTTGAGCACCATGCTAAGCCAGTTGTTCATATACCAGGAGAGTAAAGAGCCTAGCTACATCTCAGGTCAGAAACATGCCTGGCAGCTTCCTGCCTCAGACTCAGACCAAGATATGGCTGCTACTGCAGCCTCAGCTCCTGAGCAGCTCAATTCTATCTGAGCTGGCCCCAGGTGAGTCACCTTGGGCCCAGCCATACACCCCAGGGGACACTGGAAGTAGGCTGATAAAGGAGTGAAACAACATGAGGGGAAAAGGCACACAGGGAGAGGCATGTAATGACTGCATTTCCCCAGCCAGTCTGTCTGTGATCCCGCTGTTGCTGTCACACCCTGCCAGGTGCTGACTTGCCCCCACACTCTCAGGTAGACAACTTACTTATTGAAGAGATGATTGTCCACCTTGATCTTGCTGTAGGCTTTGAAGTCATCAGGCATTAGCATGACAGGGACTGGGACATTGCTCAGCTCATTGATCTGCAAAGTAAGGGCACAGTGAGATTCTCAGCCGGGAGGCTACTTGCCTCAGAGAGAAAATGTGCTACCATGTGGATGCCACAATCTTTCTAAAAACATGTCCACAGACTCCCTCCCTATTTTTATTTCTGCTCTTCTCTTCAAATAAGTTCCCAGCTTCATCACTATTTAAATTCTCCCTATCCAATAAGGTCCAGCCCAAAAGGCATCTTCAGCTTTCTAAGTTCTCTAGACCATAGACACTCTTTCCACCTTGGGATTCCTAAAGCATTGTTTGTATCTATCTTCTGGCCATCTTACAGCTTCCTTTTGTAGTTTATAAACCTTGCATGCCTGCTACTCTTAAGCTGCGTAATATTGCACTGTTTATCTTTCTAAACAAAGATCATCTAACTGATCTTTGAGGGTTCCACAGTGCTTGGCATCATGATTTGCACACGGCAGGTATTCAATTACTATTTGTCAAATGCAATAATAAATGGATCAATGGATAAATGTCCCCCTCGCTAAGTGGGTATTAAGGCCTTTAAACATCTTTATACAAATCATGGGTCACTCAAGAATTACGAGGCTCAAAGCAGAAAAAAAGATAGGTTTGTGTGGGTATGCAACTTTTTTTTTTTTTAAGAGACAGAGTCTCATTTTATTGCCCTCGGTAGAGTGCTGTGTGGCGTCACAGCTCACAGCAACCTCCAACTCTTGGGCCTAGGCAATTCTCATCTCAGCCTCCCGAGTAGGTGAGATCACCAGCACCCACCACAACGCCTGGCTATTTTTTTGTTGCAGTTTGGCTGAAGCGGGGCTCAAACCTGCCACCCTCGGTATATAAGGCCAGGGCCCTATCCACTGAGCCACAGATGCCCCCCAAGGGTATGCAACTTATATACCTAATGTAAATTAAATTTGAAGGAAGCAAAAGCAATCTGGCCACTGGCCCATTCTGATGCAAGCTGGGCCAGCTCCTGATGCCATGACCTACCTTATGCTGAACCTGGGGAAATGAGATAGGATGCTTTCTCCCTACTAACAAACCTTCCCATTGTTTTTCACCCCTTTAGGGAGCTGCATCCTGGACAAAGAGCTGGTTTCCTATTTGTGCAGAGCCCAGAAGGCAGATTTTGCCCTTCCCCACCCTCAGTTTAGCCAATTAGTGGTCTAATTAGCCACAGATGTCCTCTCCTAGCACAGCAGAGTATTTGACATTTGACCCTCAACCAGTTGCCACTAATGCATTCAGGATTTACAGAAGAAACCTTAGTCCTGACTTAATGGACTGGGGGGAGGAGGCATACCCTTGTGTCTCCCAGACACTTTCCTTGCAAATCCTATTATCTCAATGAGGCCCCAGGTGGCAGTGAGGGGATAACCTAGAGTCATTAGGACTCCTCTAGGAGCATAAATGGGGGAAATGACATTTAATTTGCTGCCCTTTCTATTTTACAAACCTTTATTATTTAGAAATGTTAGAGGATGGAAGAAGTTCAAGTTAACGCAATAAATGGGCTGGGGAACTATACCTTCCCACCATTGCTAAAAAGCTCAATTTACTCAGAGGGAATTAGACAAAGTGTAGGAGTGCATGTATATGAAGCGGGGAGGGGAGTAGTAGTGTCAGTAGGCAGAGGAGTACAGGCTTAATAAACTGCTGGCAAAAACTGGCATAGATATAAGGTTATGCCCTATATGATTCCATTTACATAAAGTTCCAGAACAGGAATCTAGAGTGTGAGAAATCAGACAAGCTGCATGGGTAAGTTGGCAGAGACACGAGAATTGCGTGTCCAGGAATATGAAAAGTATGATTCTGGGGTGACAGAAATGTTCTACATGTTGTTTGCAGTGAGGGTTACATGAGTATATACATTTGTTGAAACTCATCAAACTGTACATTTAAAATGCCACTTGGGTGGCACCTATAGCTCAAGCAGCTAAGGTGCCAGCCACATACACCAGAGCTGGTGGGTTTGAATCCGGCCAGGGCCTGCCGACATGCCAAATAATGACAACTACAACCAAAACATAGTCAGGAGTTGTGGCAGGCACCTGCAGTCCCAGCTACTTGGTAGGCAGAGGCAGGATAATCGCTTGAGCCCAGGAGTTGGAGGTTGGTGTGAGTTGTGATGCCACAGCAATCTACCCAGGGCGACAGCTTGTGTTGCTTTCTTAAAAAAAAAAAAAAAAAGAGTGCACTTTATTGTATGTAAATTATTTCTCAATAAGGTTGATTTGGGGCCAGGTGTGGTGGCTTACACCTGTAATCCTAACACTCTGGGAGGCCAAGGCAGGTGGACCAGCCTGAGCTGGCCTCGTTTCTAAAAATAACCGGGCATTGTGGTGGGCACCTATACTCCTAGGTACTGGGGAGGCTGAGGCAAAAGAATCGCTGAAGCCTAAGAGTTTGAGGTTGCTGTGAGCTATGACGCCATAGCACTCTACCAGGGTTGACAAAGTGAGACTCTGTCTCAAAAAAATAATAAAATAAAATAAAAATCGTGGGTGTTGTGGCAAGTGCCTGTAGTCCCAGCTACTTAGGAGGATGAGGTAACAGAATCACTTGAGCCCAAGAGTTTGAGGTTACTGTGAGCTAAGACTCCACAGCACTCTACCCAGCCACTCTATTGAGGGCAACAAAGTCAGACTCTGCCTCAAAAAAATAAATAAAAAATAAGGTTGATTTTTAAATTCCCAGCATCCAAGTTTGTGATGCCATTCATTGGCTGAGCCCATTCAAAAGCCAAAAACACCTATGAAGCTAGTGTATGATGCCCCATGATCATATCAATGTACACAGCTATGATTTAATAAAAAAAAAAAAAAAGTAAATAAATAAATAAAAGCCAACAACAAAAAACAGCCATGCCAGTTCCCATTCCAGGGGGGTGCTCACAAGAGAACTTGATTGTCAAATCTGCGCCTACAGAGGAAACCGTTCCACTTCCTTGTTTTTCTGCCAACAGAAACAATTCATGGTGGCTGTCCCATTTCCTTTTTCCTAGCATATCAAATCTGGCTCTGAGAGTTAAAGCAGAAATAGAGACAAAGAGTTCAGGGCTCTTAAGCAATTCTGCCTTTTCTAGCTCATACCTTCGTGCTAGAAAGAACACACCACTGGCTCAAAGTGTATGGTTTTATACCAAAACATTATCGTAATACTACAGATCTATTTCGGGTTAGTCAATATCCAAATTCACTGCCAAGACCAGGCTTGATATTGGAAGAACAAGAAAAAACTAAAACACTTGCTTGAGGGGGGTCAGTTGCCCCTTAGCCAGGATGAATTATTCTAACAGGAACTATTTAGGAATGTTCTATTCCTTAATTTTTTGTGTAACTCTTAGAGCAACATACT
This sequence comes from Loris lydekkerianus, assembly GCA_963574355.1. Taxonomy (NCBI): domain Eukaryota; kingdom Metazoa; phylum Chordata; class Mammalia; order Primates; family Lorisidae; genus Loris; species Loris lydekkerianus. The sequence goes on along the minus strand of CAUYPK010087524.1, from coordinate 37,136 downwards.
TTAAATTAGTGGTTCTCAACCTTCCTAATGCCGCAATGTATTTTCATTGTTGAAAAGAGGTAGTGACCCACAGGTTGAAAACCACTGCTTCAAATGATTTAAACTGGTAAACTTTTTTTTTTTTTTTTTTTTTGATACAGTGTTTCATATATTACCTCAGGCTAGAGCTCATGGCAACCTCAAACTCTTGGGGTTAAGCAATCCTCCTGCTTCAGCCTCCCGAGTAACTGGAAGTATAGGCACCCATCACAACACCTGGCTAGTTTTTCTATTTTTAGTAGAGATGGAGTCTCACTCTTTCTCAGTCTGGTCTCAAACTCCTGAGATCAAGTGACCCATGGACTAGTAAATTTTTAGTTCTCATTTACCTCTATTCTTGATCATACAACTCAACAGCAGAACATTTTTACCTCAGATAATATATTGGTGAACAATTCATATATTCAACGAGACAGACTCACCCCTCATTTCCACTAGGCCATATGTAGATGATTCACTCCTCGGATTAGCTGTACTATTTTTTTTTTAGTTGTGCTAAATTTTATATTCCAGAGAGTTCTATTCCATTTCGATTGAACAGTACTTACTAAAATATCTTCTTCATTCTGTGTTAGGTGTGTGTGTGGGACGAGAGAGATTGGGGGGGGGGGGGAGTGCTGTACACAAATAAGAAATAGGAGGCTTATCCTGTCATGGAAATTAGACAAACCCGTGAAACTTAAAGTCAAAGCAGTATACAATTAAGGGAGAACACAGGGATAGAGACAGCAGGAATGGCAGAGGTCCAGAGGATGAAGCTGGTAAGACCAGAGGGTCAGATTCCCAGCCCTCACGCATCAGAAGCAGGCACCTAATGCCTCTCCCGGTAATGCCAAGAGCACTTGACACTGGAAAAATCTAAAACAAGATCATGTTACACTCCTTCTTAGAAATCTTCCATAGTTCCTCACAACCTCAGGGTAAAGTTTTAACTGTATAGTCTGACACTCAAAAGCCTTTGCTGGTCTGGCTCAGACTCTGCCAAAGTTCTACTCAGTGTATCAATAGCCTTACCACATGCCAATACCATACCAAAAGCTGGGGGTACAAAAACAAAAAGCCGTCTCCATATAGCTGAGAACACAGACAATGCATAACTAATACAATGTGAATTGGAAAAACAGATGAAGACATGACTGAGTCTGCCTGGAAGTGGGAGTTAGAGGGCTGGTTGCTAGAGGAAGCTATGGAGAAATATGGGCCTAGGATGGTAGTTATCACCCCCCCCCCCAAAAAAAAAAAAAAAAAAAAAAAAAAAAAAAAACAGAGGAAGGGAATCCCAGGCCATGGGAACAGTCAGAACCAAGCCTCAGAGCTGTGAAAGTATACTGCCCACTTTAGGAATGGTGAGTGTGTGTGTGGGGATCGATGGGTGGGGGATAGAGGGCAGCAGTGTAGGACAAAGATAATAAGGAACAGAGAGAGAGAATTCAGGAAAGATAGGTGAACAGTCTAACACAATATTAATAAATACCCATTGCTTCCATTTAGTGAAAGCTTGTAAGTGGCCAGTGCTTTGTATCATTATATATTATACATCCACAAGTACATAACAGATCCATTCCGGTTTTTTTTTTGCAGTTTTTGGCCAGGGCTGGGTTTGAACCCACCATCTCTGGCATATGGGGCAGGTGCCGTACTCCTTTGAGACACAGGTGCTGCCCCCCATTCTGTTTTTTGTTTGTTTTGTTTTTTTGAGACAGAGTCTTACTATGTAGCCCTCGGTAGAGTGCTGTGGCGTCACAACTCACAGCAACCTCTAACTCTTGGGCTGATGGGATTCTCTTGCCTCAGCCTCCCAAGTAGCTGGGACTACAGGTACCCCCCATAATGCCCGGCTATTTTTTTGTTGCAGTTGTTTAGTTGGCCTGGGCCAGGTTCAAACCTGCTACCCTTGGTGAATGTGGCTGGCGCTGTAACCACTGTGCTATGAGCGCTGAGCCAACATGCATTCTGTTTTATGCTATTATTTCTTTTTATTTATTTATTTCTTTTTATTATTTATTATTATTATTATTATTTTTTGGTAGAGAAAGAGTCTCACTTTATCACCCTCAGTAGAGTGCTGTGGCGTCACAGCTCACAGCAACCTCCAACTCCTGGGCTTAGGCAATTCTCTTGCCTCAGCCTCCCGAGTAGCTGGGACTACAGGCGCCCACCACAACGTCCGGCTATTTTTTGTTACAGTTTGGTCAGGGCCAGGCTTGAACCCACCACTCTAGGAATACGGGGCCAATGCCCTACCCACTGAGCCACAGGCACCACCCTTTGCTATTATTTCTAATACTTAATAGTCACCTAAAGTATTACTAATCTGACTTTGCAAAAGAGGTTCAGAGAAGTTGGAACCTTACTGAAAATCACACAGACATTACATGCAGAGACAGGACTTGATCCCAGGTCTGCTTGGTTGCAAAACCTGGGCTGTGTAGCCTTTCTTCTGGATAGCTACCATGACTAAGGTAGTGTTTTCCATTACTTGTCTCTATCCTAATAACCCTGCAAAGAAAGTGTTATGCTCATCTTATAGGAAAATAAAATGAAGATCAGCAAAAAAAATTACTGCCCCAAATACATACTGTTAATAAGGGCAGAACCTGGATTTGAACTTAGGTTTGTCCACTGTATGATAATTTAAAACTGACTATGCAGACAATGAGAAGACCTCTCAGGCTTAAGTCTGGGAATTCACACAATCAGAAGAGTGATACAAGAAAGTCATTCTGGGATAAAAATCAAGGGAAGGATAAAGAGCAACAAGCCCATTCATTTATAAGGCCATTACAACTGCTCATGTGACAGACAATAAGACAGGTAGTAAGATCAGAAGAAGGGGCAAAGCCAAGAAAATCACCCAAGAGCTGGCTAAATGACACTTCCTCTGTCTCCTCTAGGTTGAATTAACTACTCATTTCTTTGTACATCTTTATGTCCTAAATATCACATTCATTTGGGTAATTACTTGTTTACATGTCTGATTACTAGGCTGGAACTCCCCAAAGGCAGACTATCTCACCCATTTTTATGTCCCTAGCACAATGATTTGCACACACTAGTTGTTCAATAAATACTGGAAAGAGGGAGGATGGCTGGAAAAAAGAAGGGAGGTAGAGACTGAAAGATGGTGAGCACTAGAATGAACAGAGAAAAGAAACAGCAAGGCTGGTGTGAACATGCCAAAGGCTCATGGTGCAGAAGCTGGGATACAAGGTTAAGGTTAGCTACTAAGGCTATGACCAGACTGTACAGAGTCTTAAATGCCAAGGAAAGAATAATAAAGTCTATCTGGTAAACAAAGGCAGCAACTGAACTTTTGAAGGTTCTGACTAAAGCAATGCTTTAGGAAGATGTGTCTTTCCTTTACTATCTCTAGCACTTTTCTGGGCCAATCTCTTTCACCTTCAGCAGGAGTACACTTGTGGAATGCAAACTCATTCAACTAGAGGCTAAATACAACACATTAAGAAGGTAAGTCTGGATGTGAGGGCAATCTGGCGTGACATCTGTCACTCACTGATCACCAGGGTTGATTCAGCTGATCTGGTTGACTAGGCAAGTGTCCCCTTCCTCCCTCACCACTCCATGTGTGTCCTCCCAAAGCTTCATGCTTGCTTGAAAAGGACGACCTTCCCCAATTAAGAAACACCATTCTTCAGTCAAGAGTATACAAGTAGCTACGCTTCCCTGCTACAACCTCTAAACACTCAAAGAAGGTATGTCAGTCGTATCTCATGTCATGCAGTGGGTTTTGCATTATCCACATGATTAACTCCATGAGCCATCAGCATAAATAAGGAGGATCAGCATAAATAACAAGCCGAGTGAGAAACGACTTAGGAGCAGAGAGCTCACTCTATGCCAATCTGACTAGAGATGAAAATCAGTAACTAGTTCTAGTCTGGTGAACTTCTGCATCCAGAAGCCTCAATTTCCCTGTGTGACCTTCATAGCCTGGGCAAGGCATGCAGGCTTCCAGACATGTCCAGGGCTCTGTTGGTGGCTCAGTCAAGGGTCAGCCACCACTAGCAATCATTTATTACCCGCCACCATCAGAAAATATGATGTGCTGGAAACATACTCCCAGGACCAAGGAAGTCCAAGCAGGTCATGAAACTCTTAAAAGGAAAAGAAGAAGAAGAGAAGGCCACACAAGCCAAAAAAATCTACCCCTGTGTTCAGTCCTCCTTTTTACAACTTGGTTTTTCTACTCCTGCTGTTTGAGCCCCACTATCCTCTGTGAGGTAGGAAGGCCAGGGGAAGGACAGATTCGTCCAAAGGCCTCCTAAAGCAGAAATATTTACTAAAGATTTTAAACCAGCAGGGTGAGAAAAAAAATGGTAGGTAAAGGAGGTCTGGGGTCAGCAGTAAGCAAAGAAAATGTGTGGAGAGAATAGAGACGGAATCTAGGAGAGAAGCTGAGCAGAAAGAAGAATGAATCTGTCGCTCAAACCATACACAAAAACTGAACTCAAAATGATTATAGGCCTAAATGTAAGAGCTAAAGCTATATGTTCTGCAGCACTAGTTACAAGAGCCAACACGTGAAAAAAACTTAAACCCATCGACAGATGGATAAAGAAAATGTGGCAAACAATGGAATACTATTACACCTTAAAAAAAGGAGATTCTGCAATATGCAACATGACCCTCAAGGTCATTATGCTAAAGTGAGACAGAGAGGTCAAATACAGAACAATACTGTATGGTTCCCCTTACATGAGTTATCTAAAATTGTCAAATTCATAGAAACACAGAATGGAATGATGGCTGCCAGGGGCTGGGGGAAGGGGAAAACAGGGAGTTAATAATCAACAGGCATAAAGTTTCAATTAAGTAAAATGAATAAGCTCTAATAAGCTCTAGAGATCTGGAGTATATAGCTTTGTACCTATGGTCAACAAGTGTATTGTATACTTGAAAATTTGTTAAGAGGGTAGATCTCACGTTAAGTGTTCTGACCATAAACAAAAGTTTTAGGCCAGGGACAGTAGCTCAAAACTGTAATCCTAACACTTTGGGAGGCTAGGAGTTCAAGACTAGCCGGAGGAAAAGCAAAACCCTATCCCTACAAAAAATAGAAAAATTAGCTAGGCATGGTAGCACATGCTTTTAGTTCCAGCGACTCAGGAGGCTGAGGCAAAGAATCATTTGAGTCCCCAAATTTGAGGCTGCAGTGAGCTATGAGGATGTCACTGCCTCTAGCCTGGGTAATAGAGAGAGACCCGGCCTCCAAAGAAAAATTTCTTTTTAAAAAAAACTATAACAGGCTCGACCTTGTAGCACAGTGGTTACAGTGCCAGTCACATGCACTGAGGCCGGAGGGTTCAAACCCGGCCTGGGCCAGCTGAACAACAATGACAACTACAGCAGAGAAATGGCCGGGCCTTCTGCCAGGTGTCCGTAGTTCCAGCTACTTGGGAGGCTGAGGCAAGAGAATCACCTAAGCCCAAGAGCTGGAGGTTGCTGTGAGCTGTGACACAACAGCACACACTCTGAGGGCAACAAAGTGAGACTCTGTCTCTAACAACAACAACAAAAAAAAAATAGGCAAAGGGCAGCACCGACCCATATGCCAGAGGTGGTGGGTTTAAACCCAGCCCAGGCCAAAAACTGCAAAATACAATAGGCAAAAAAAATTTTTTTTTGAGTAAAGGTTTTCATAGACATTCATAGACATTCTCCAAAGAAAATATACAAATGGACAATAAGCACATAAAAAGATACTCTACATCATTAGCCATTAGGGAAATATAAATCAAAACCACAATGAGATACCATTTCTCACCACCTAGAAAGGCTATAATAAAAAAGACAGACAATAAATGTTGACAAGATTGTGGAGAAATTACAACCCTCATACACTGCTGAGGAAATGTTAAATGGTACAGCCACGTTGGAGAACAATTTGGCAGCATCTCAGAGGGTTAAATACAGGGTGACCATCAGCTGCTCCTACTCTTCTGATCCCTGTGATGAGTGTTCACGCATACCTGGTTCCTATATTGGCCAACAAGTATCAAGCCAGGTCTGCCTCCCCTGGTCTCCATGCTCCTCTCCAAGGCTATCTCTTCCCTAATTCACCACATTTCATCCACTAAAACACTGTTTTTCTCCTTGCACTAGTTCTCTCCTGAACAATGTAGTCTTCTGATTTTTATCCTTGTTTCCTGCACATTCTTCCTCCACAAAATCCATGAGTTGCATCTCTTGTCCATGAGAGGAGTTCCTGTGACAACGTTGAGTTCCAAGGCCTTTCTTTCTCTTTTTCCACCCAGAAGTAAACCAACTACCTCATAAGAGGGTAACTGATTTTTGCTGCTGTACATAAAGACATATCCATCCTGGCTTGGCACCTGTAGCTCAGCGGCTAGGGCGCCAGCCACATACACCGAGGCTGGCAGGTTCGAACCCGGCCTCAGCCTGCCAAACAACAATGACAACAACCAAAAAATAGCCAGGCATTGTGGAGGGCATCTGTAGTCCCAGTTACTTGAGAGGCTGAGGCAAGAGAATCACTTAAGCCCAAGAGTTTGAGGTTGCTGTGAGCTGTGACACCACAGCACTCTACCGAGGGTGACATAGTTTAAGACTATGTCTCAAAAAAAAAAAAAGACATACCCATCCTTCACATACATCATATACATATGATATACCAGTAGCGATAGTCTAACATGCCTAAATGGGTGACAAACTAAAAAATCATAAGAAAGTGAAATCTTAGATGGCAAAAAGTTACAATAGGCTTCTGAAGGAAGGGGCCTTCCTAGAAAAGCTAGCAATCCACCAAGAGCAATACGGTCCTAGATCTCCTAAACAATTGCAAGATGTTATACTCTTCTTCTGGGTATATGTCTTCATTTCCCAGATGGGGACACTGAAGTTCTAGATCTTTTTGCAAGGCATAACAAAGCAAGAAAACTTGGGACTAACTGACCTTGAAGTTTAGCCTGTCCAGGGCAGTGGTGCTCACTGTTTTTCCCTGTGTGCTTATCATGCCCAGAGACATGGACCTTGCTTGAAGTCAATACTTTCCCAGCTAGCCCCTTAGACAAACTTTTATCTTAAAGTGAGTAAAGGATGAAAGTAACCACCTTGTCCAAGAGAGTAGGAATCACAGGTACTCGCCCATTTGCCATTGAAAGGCTTCCATCAGATGCCTACATCTGAACAGATTCACTGCCTACCTATCTGGACACAAGAACCACACACACTCACAACCTGGCATGCACGGGCACATAACCCAGAGCATATATCCAGATTCTCTTAAGAAGACTATAGTTCTTGGGGAAGGGGGTTGGGCGAGTTCCTTCTCAGCAGTAACAATGTGCGGGTATACGGCACACTTCCACATGTCCTGTGTGAGGGATGTAAATACAACCTAAACTTTGCCTTACAAATCTAAGCTATGTGGCCTAATTGTATGTACTCTCACATGAATTAAAAAAAAAAAAAAAAAAAAAATTGTTCTTGTCTACCCTGAGACTTGGTTGAGAGAGAAGAGAAACAGGGGGCAAAGAAAATAAGGCCTGCCACTCAGGCACCACCATTAACTGACACAGCCCATGATGCTGGACAATGAGCTACATCTCTTGCTGTGACCACAGGCAAGCTAATCCTCCACTTGGGGCCTCCAATTTCTTCCTGTGTAAAATAAGGGACACAAGATTCCTTCTGGCTAGATATAATACTCTTGACTTTAGGCCTCTACCAGTTCTCTACACAGACAAGATGCTTTCTAGTGATAAGCAGGATACAGCACAAAATCAAGGAATGGCTTCCAGAAAGGGACAAGGGTTCACATTTTGTTGACCCAGGTTACCTAGAAATGTTGCCCCTGAGGCAGCAGGAAGAGGAATAACAAACTTCTGCAGGACTGCTAGTCTGAAGCAGCTCCTAGAGGTCTGGGCATTATACCAGTGGTACTCCCTACCCTGGCAGGACCCTCAATAACCCCAGTGATGATACTGAAAACAGTAATGTGTGCCTAAGACAAAGAAACCAACGAAGACCTCACCATACACGCCTACTTTTCTATATTAGATGTAAAGATCTGAAACCTTAGTTCAGACACCTCCACCAAAAGGCATCAGTTCCTCTACCCAAGCAAAGCAAAGTCTTGCTGACCTTCTTTATTATAATTTGTCCTGTGGCAATTTCAAGTGCTCAAAAGGGAGCCTAAAGAATGGAAATCCAAGGAAACCCAAGTTGATCTTCGTCAATCCAAACTTCTACTTGGTGAGTTGGTATTTCAGGTTCTTTTATTTCCTCTGCTCCTTTCTAGCATTGGGACTCCCAAAGGTAGTAGGTCAGAAGGCAACAAGCAAGTCAACCAACTGTGTCAGGATCCAATTTCCTGGGAGAAACTGTTAAGAATCTCAAAACACCCCAAGAATCCAAAGGATCTCTCTCTCTTTCACCTAGGACAATAATCGTCTTGCATCATCACACACCTGAGGACCATACACTACATGAGAAGTCAACTTTGAAATGCACAGCACAGGAGAATATGAGAAGACACATTATATCTACTATGGATAGTCTCTCCTTAAACTCAAGCCTCCCCTTCTCTGATAGCTACATTCTCTCCTCTCCCTAACCCAGGGAGATCCTGGTAGTGTCAGTGGTTCAAGGAAGCTTTTGCTTCTCCAGTTGATACATACTGCTCACGAAAAAAAAGAAACCCATGGAGGATTTCCATAGCCAGGAGTAAGAAGGCCTGCAGAACGGGAAACTTTGAACAGCCACTCCAACTAAACGACAAAAAAATAGGGGACTACTGAGGACTATTCAGGCAGGCCAATGCCACTTGCCCTGTCAACTGGACAGTGACCTGGCAGCCGGCTATAATAACAAGAGGGAATACACATGCAACTAACAGGGCGTGTAGAGAGGAAGAAGGGATGAAAGCGATTCCACGGCACCTAGGCCTTCCCCTCAGCGCTTCAGGGACTACCCAAAGCCAGCATATCAGACGCAGGAAGCCAGAAGGGCTGGAGGGAAGGAAGCAGGCGACAGCAAGCATACCACGGAGACAACAGGCCTCGCGTGGCATGCGGGGAGTGCACACCGGGCCGGACGGGGTGCAAGGGTGGGGTGGGCGTGCAAGTGGCTTGGCAAGGGGTAGTAGGCGTCGCCAGCAGGGTCCATGGGGCTAGGGCACGGGGCTGCCGGGGGCATGAGAGCGCGCGGGGCCGCGCTAGGAGGGGCGCGCGCAGGGAGCTGGTTACCGTGTGGTTCACCCCCCACATCAGGACGCTGAGGATCGGCTCGCTGGCCCGGAATAGCTTCACTTTCTGGCACACGAAATGCTTCTTCTTGGTCTTGGTCTTGCTGGCGCTGAGCGGCGCCACCGCCACCGCCGTGGTGCTGGTGCAGTTGGACGACATGCCCGGGGCGGCGGCGGCGGCGGCGGCGGCGAAAGGGGGGGCGGCGGAGACAGCGCACAAGCCAGCGGCCCCAGGCCTCCCCCGGACCGATCCCCACCCCCGCTCCCTCACCGCGCCATGGTCGCGCCCGTCCCGTTACCTCCCCACCCCGCCCGGGTGGTTCAGTCCGCCCCACGCCCCGCCCTCCCCCGCCCGCCCCGCCCCGCCCCTGGGAGTCGGCCCGCCCGCTCCGCACCCCGTTACTAGGGACCCTGTCCTCCGCGCCTGGGTGGTACTGCCCGTCCCTGGGAGGCAGCGGCCGCCCCACCCGCCCCTCCTCCCCGGGCTTGACAGGAACCAGGCCGGCCTCTGCAGGCCTCAAAGCCCAATACCAGAGCGGGGAGGGGAAGTGGTATGGGTAAGCCTCGCTGTGTACCGCGGGAGGGACTGCTGCCTGGGCTCCCCAAAGCCGGCGTTTGGCTCTTTCCCTCAACCTGAAGTGCCAAGATGGCGGCGGACCACAGCTTCGGGAGCGGAGGGGCGGGAATGCGAGGAGGGTGGGCCATACCATCCCCACCCCGGGGGAGAGAGGAGAAACACAGCAAGGGGAAAGGGAAGTTAAGCCTAGAAAACTAAGGAACGCCCCCTCGCTCCATCCAAGCGTGGATGTTCCCACTCCCCAGGGTCTAGGGCGGGCTTCCCCCGCAAGGCACGCCTCCTTCCCCCAGGGCCAATGAGAGGAGCCAGTCGAGAGCCCTGGGTTTTATGAATGGGTCCCGCGCCCACCCACCTGTCACCTAGCCTTTACCGGACAAAGGATCGAGTTAAGAGACAGGCAGTACCTCCAGACACTTATCCTAATAATCTTACGATTCTCTGGCTCATTTCATTAAATCTTTGAGCTAACTATCCCACACTTTGTTACATAAAATTTCTAGGATCAACGATTGCCACATATTCCACATAATGAGTTAACATTGTTCAGTATGGAAATCCTCAAACGCACATGGTCACTCTACAAAGTTACGAAAAGAAATATATCCTTCATTAATAACTAATAAAATAAACATAATTAACCCCAGCATAGTAAAGTGTGATGAGATGATCAAATGAATAGCAAGCTTATGTTAATTCTTTCTAGTAAAAGACTTGGGTTTTAAGCACGGCAGAGCCTGGCATCATAAGTCCTCAAAACAGAAATCCAAATACATTTTAAGCAGAATCAGTAAATAGAAAAACAAAGAAACTGCCCAACTAATGTACAGGTCAAAAAGGCCTAGGCACCAGGCATGGTGCCTGACACCTATAATCCTAGCACTCTGGGAGGTCAAGGTTGGAGGTTCACTTGAAAGCAGTTGGAGAACTAGCGTGGGCAACATAGTAAGCCTGTGTCTCTGAAAAAAACCAAAACGAATAGAGAACACAAAGACGAGAAAGGCCTAAAGACAGGAGAATGGGCTCGTTGCTGGTAGTACAATGGTTACCGCGCCAGCCACATGCACTCAGGCTGGTAGGTTCGAGCTTAGCCCAAGCCAACTGCAACAAGAAAATAGCCTGGAGTTATGGCCGGCGCTTGTAGTCCCAGCTACTTGGGAGGCCGAGGCAAGAGAATCCCTTACACCCCAGAGTTTGAGGTTGCTGTGAGCTGTGACACCACAGCCCTTTACCTAGGGCAACATAGTGAGACCATTGTCTCAAAAAAAAAAAAAAAATAGCTGGGCATTGTGGCAGGCGCCTGAAGTCCCAGCTGCTTGGGAGGCTGAGGCAAGAGAATTGCTTAAGCCCAAGAGTTTGAGGTTGCTGTGAGCTGTGACGCCACAGCACTGTACTGAGGGCAACATAGTGAGACTCTGTCTCAAAAAAAAACCAAAAAAAACCAAAAACAAAGATAGGAGAATGGCCCTTGAGTTTTTGTTGTTTTTGTTTGTTTGTTGTGTTTTTTTTTTTTAAATACTAGACTAAAAAACTATTAGTGAACAATTCCTGAAAATCTAGAATTGTATTAAGAGCAAGATTACTACAAAAAAAAAGCAAGGGCCAGGTGAGGTGGCTCACACCTGTAATCCTAGCACTTGGGAGGCTGAGGTGGATGGATTGCCTCAGCTCACAGGTTCAAGACCAGCCTCAGCCAGAATAAGACCTTGTCTCTAAAAAATAGCCAGACATTGTAGCAGGTGCCTGTAGTCACAGCTACTTGGGAGCCCGAGGCAAGAGAATTCCTTGAGCCCAAAGGTTTGAGCTATGACACCCCATACTCTACCAAGGGCAACATAATAAGACTCTGTCTCAAAAAAAAAAAAGAAGAAGAAGAAGAAGATGCCATGAAATAAGTAGCTTCCATTTTATTTTCCTTTAGGAGCCAGGAAGCATATTGGCCATTTGGTCTTGACTCCTAAAATAATTTGGCTACGCAGCTGTTCTGCCTACATTACAGAACCCAAGCAGCAGCAAAGGATGATACCCTTGATCCTATCAATGAGAGAATGGAATACAAGAAGCAGAAAAGGATATCCTGGATCCTATCAGTAAAACCAGGCTCCTCCTAAACCAGCCAAATTCAAAGAGAAAAACAAGTTGGCCTGCTTCAATGTATTACTTGCTAACAAGGTTCAAGGTAGTTCTATTACATAAATCATTATGTAAAGTCATTAATCAAACAAAATATTCTTACAAAACTAAATTTTTTTACACTAGCTTTTTTTAAAAGCATGTAAAAATTTTACATATGTACATATATACATTACACTTTTACAGTTCCAAAGTCCGAAGTCACAGTTCATTTAGGGCTTTTTGGGTTGTTTTCTCTGTTTTCTCTTCTATGTTCTCCGTCATCCCTTTGGCTCTGCCCTAACATCATTCTATCACATTATCTACTAAATCAGGTAAATGTTCATCTATCCCAATAAGCACAATCTATCTGGATAACTCTAGAGAGAGGTTTCTGAAAAGTCCAGTCTATACTGAAGCAGTTTGGCCACATAGGTGAGAGAAAAGTAGCATGATAAATAGTACAACCTCAGGGAGCAGCCTCCTTCCTCATACCAAGATGGTTCAGTGCCCATCCACAAAAACAGTCAAAATCCACTCTGCACCCAGCAAACATTACTAAGAGTCCCATAAAGTCACACTGGTTCTCAAAGGAAGTGAGCTGTTTCAGGAATCAGTGGAGGAAGGTCACTTTGAACAGTGGTGGTTTGATATCTCTGGAAGAAGTCATTCAAACTCTTATAAAGAGAAGTTTTAAGGGGTCAGCAGCCTCCCTGAAAATTTCAGGAAAACTAGTAAAAGAGGGAACAATTTTCATCTTTTCATAAAGTTCTTCTCCAGAGCTACTGAGGTTCTCTGTAGAGAGTAGATATTCCGCTTCACCCGGTCCTCCAGGGAGGAAGTAGATGCACTCTCTAGCTTCATGCGGCTAGGAAGAGAAGACAGGCGAGTGGAAGTCAAAAACATTTTGCACTTGGTCAACTATCTGGCAGAACTAGAAAAAATGGTTTGCTAGCCATAAAGCAGCTAGACAAACACAAGTTATCTGAAGCCCTCATAGATACCCTTCTTGTGATGTATCTGGAACCAAATTTTTTATTTTTATTAATATAATAACATTATATTAATTTAATAATATTTTTATTATTTTCTTTTTGAGATAGAGTCTCACTTTGTCACCCTGGGTAGAGTGCCGTGGAGTCATAGCTCATAGCAACCTCAAACTCATGGGCTGAAGCAATTCCCTTGTCTCAGCCTCCCAGTAGCTGGGATTGCAGGCACCTGCCACAACGCCTGGCTATTTTTTAGAGATAGGGTCTCGCTCTTGCTCAGGCTGGTATCGAACCTGTGAGCTCTGGCAATCCATCCGCCTCGGCCTCCCAGAGTGCTGGGATTACAGGGGTGAGCCACCGCGCCTGGCCAGGAACCAAATTTCTTAAAACCAATGTCCATAAAGGAAAATTTATCTATGTTGGAAAATAAATTAAAACCTCTTTGGAAAAAGGCTTCCTTAGCCATGAATTCTTATTTCAAAGAAAAGCCAAGGAGTTTCGAGGATTTAGAAAATACCAGTTCACTTCCTCTCCCCTCAAACCAAAAACATCCCACTGTCTAGCCAGAAGCTGAGAGTAAAAAGGTGGTCTGAAAGCTGAGTTCCCTGCGAAGACACAGAAACTCATAGAAGATGATGAACCAGCTGCCAGCCTGCCTCCTGAAAACCGTGAGAGGCCCCAATATGAAAAAGATGCACTCACTGGATAAATTTCCCATCCCGGGAGTCCAGCTTCTCTAGCTGCTGCTCCCGCTCTTCATCCTTGGCGTGTCTCTTGAGAGTGTTCAGTCTCTCTTCCTCTCGCCACTTGGCATTTTCCATCATTTCTTGCCGTTTTCGCTCTAGTTCCTCTGCTGAGAGTTTTCTGTTCAGGACAAAACCATCCAATCAGCAAAAAAACAGATGTAGCACAGTGAACACAGAAGTTAGATCAGGTAGGGCCCCAGGTTTTCCAGCTCATTGCTTTCTCCAAGAGAAGCCCAGCCCAGTGCCAAGCCAGCTTGAGTTTCCTTCCTTCCTAACATCTTGGCCAGGCGGTTTCATCCACATTTCAAAGACCATTAGTGAAGTGATATCTAGAGTGATTATTCTTAAACATTAAATATGTAATAAATTAAGAACTAGTCAAGGCTTGGTGCCCGTAGCACAGTGGTTGCCAAGCCAGCCACATACACCAAGGCTGGTGGGTTTAAACCTGGCCAGGCCAGCTAAAGCAGCAATGACAACTGCAATATCAACAAAAAAAAAGTAGCCAGGTGTTGTGGCAGGCACCTGTAGTCCCAGCTACTCAGGAGGCTGAGGCAAGAAAATTACTTAAGCCGAGGTGTTTGAGGTTGCTGTGAGCTGTGATGCCACAGCACTCTACCGAGGGGGACACAGTGAGACACTGCCTTAAAAAAAAAAAAAAAGAACTAATCAAGAGCCTACACATACAGCAAGTATATCCCAATTGTTTCCTCAACAACTTAAAAGAACATAAGACTAAGCTATCCATGGAACTGCTGACATCTACCATCTACCTATTGGAAATGCTTAGAAATTCATGATACAGCCCATTAATACACTATTTAGGATTAACCTTGAAGCGAGAAGCCTAAAGGATTCAACTTAACCTCAGAAAGTAAAAGGTCCGGCGCCCAGCCACATACACCCAAGCTGGCAGGTTTGAACTGGGCCCGAGCCTACTAAAAACAACAATGACAACTACAACAAAAAAAATAGCCAGGTGTTGTGGCAGGCGCCTGTAGTCCCAGCTACTTGGGAGGCTGAGACAAGAAAATCGCTTAAGCCCAAGAGTTAGAGGTTGCTATGAGCTGTGACACCAGGGCACTCTACCTAGGGCAACATAATAAGACTCTGTCTCCAAAAAAAAAAAGTTAAACGTAGTATTGTCCTCAAAGTATAGGACCAAAAATTAAAAAATGAAGAGGATAGGTAGTCTGTGGAAGTAAAGAGGCTAAACAAAAAAAAAAAAAGGAAAGTAATAGGTAGGTCTTCTTGTCTTCCCTGGCACTCACGGCAAATGAGGTTAGAGGAGATGAACAACTTAGTCACTATTTAACAATGGCAGACATCCAAATCTATTGATTCTGAAAAGGACATGATGTATAGATCCCTAGAAGAGGGAAAATAATTATCAGTCTCATAAGAGAGTGGGAGCCCCATATGCAGAAATAAACTCAAGCTATTAAAACCTGATATTTAGTAAAAAAATAAAAATTAAAAAAATTAAAAAAGAAATCCTCATTAATATAGTGGTGAGTAAAAACAAATAAATAAATAAAAGTGATATTTAGGCAGCACCCATATCTCAGCGGGTAGGGAGCCGACCACCTACACCGAGGCTGACGTGTTCAAACCCAACCCAGGCCAGTTAAAACAACAATGACAACTGCAACAACAAAAAAAAATAGCTGGGCGCTGTGGTAGGTGCCTGTAGTCCCAGATACTTGGGAGGCTGAGGCAAGAGGATGGCTTAAGCCCAAGAGTTTGAAGTTGCTATGAGCAGTGATGCCACGTAACTCTACCCAGGTGACATAATGAGACACTGTCTCAAAAAGAAAAGAAAATAAAAAAAAAAGAAAAATTAGCAGGGTGTGGTGGTGGGCGGTAGCGGGGAAGGCTGAGGCAACAGGATCACGTAAGCCCACGAGTTTGAGGTTGCTGTGAGCTATGATAACCTGGCACTCTACCACCCAGGGCAAGAGTGAAACTCTGTCTCAAAAAGAAAAGAAAAAGAGGGCAGTGCCTGTGGCTCAGTGGGTAGGGCACCAGCCCCATATACTGAGGGTGGCCGGTTCGAACCCAGCCCCAGCCATACTGCAACAAAAAAAATAGCTGGGCATTCTAGAGGTCACCTGTAGTCCAAACTACTCGGGAGGCTGAGGTAAGACAATCATCTAAACCCAGGAGGTGGAGGTTGCTGTGAGCTGTGACACCATAGCACTCTACCAAGGACAATAAAGTGAGAGTCTGTCTCTAAAAAAAAAAAAAAAAAACAGAAAGAAAAACATTTTTCTTATTTGGTCCAGAACAATTTAAAAAATTTTACCTCCATATTTAAAGTAATTATTGCAAAGGATAACTCCATTTTCTATCTTCTATTGCTACTTTTGTTCTGCTACGTTTATAAGCCCCATAGAAATTTTAGCCACTTCTAGAGTGTGATCAGATAGTAGTGGCTTTTGTTGCTTGTAAGAAATTTAGAAAGTAATGAAAATGATGAAAAATAATTATTTTATAATTTATAACTAAATGAAAATCACCCACCCCCAAAAAATGTTATAAGAGAAAAATGTCTAAAAAAATTACTTTAGGGCGGCGCCTGTGGCTCAATGGGTAGCGTGTCGGCTCCCTGTATCAAGGGTGGCAGGTTCAAACCCAGCCCCAGCCAAACTGCAACAAAAAAATAGCCAGGCATTGTGGCAGGTGCCTGTAGTCCCAGCTACTTGGGAGGCTGAGGCAAGAGAATCGCTTAAGCCCAAGAGTTTAAGGTTGCTATGAGCTGTGATGCCAGGGTACTCTACCAAGGGTAACAAAGTGAGACTCTGTCTAAAAAAAAAAAAAAAAGAAAGAAAAAGAAAAAAGGAAAGGAAAGGAAAAGGAAAAGAAGAAAGAAATTGAGGCTCAGCGCCTGTAGCTCAAGCGGCTAAGGCACCAGCCACATACACAGAGCTGGTGAGTTTGAATCCAATACCAGCCTGCCAAACAATAATGACGACTACAACCAAAAAACAGCTGGGAGTTGGGGCGGGCGCCTGTAGTCACAGCTACTTGGGAGGCTGAGGCAAGACAATCACTTAAGCCGAGGTGTTTGAGGTTGCTGTGAGCTGTGATGCCACTGCACTCTATCCAGGGCAAGAGCTTGAGGCTCTGTCTCAAAAAAAAAACAAAAAAGAAATTGAGAGAACTCAATACAAAAGAGAAGCTTCATCTTTTCCTTCTTTCTTTCTTTTTTTTTTTTTTTTTAAGATACAGAGTCTCACTTTGTCGCCCTCAGTAGAGTGCCATGGCGTCACAGTTCACAACAATCTCTAGCTCTTGGGCTTAGGCAATTCTCTTGCCTCAGCCTCCCAAGTAGCTGGGACTACAGGTGCACGCCACAACACCTGGCTATTTTTTGCTGCTGTTTGGCCGGGAATGGGTTCAAATCGACCACCCTTGGTATATGGAGCTGGTGCCCTACCCACTGAACCACAGGCAGTGCCTAAAGCTTCACCTTTTCAACTGATAAAAAAATTGTTTTAGGCCAAGTGTGGTGGCTCATGCCTATAATCCTAGCACTCTGGGAAGCCATGGTAGGAAGATTACTTGAGCTCAGGGACCAGCCTGAGCCAAGAGGGAGACCTTATTTCTACTAAAAATAGGAAAATTAGCCAGGTATCATGGTGCGCACCTATAGTACCAACTACTTAAAAGGCTTAGACAGGAGGATCGCTTAACCCCATAAGTATGAGGATGCAGTACTGATTGCCTGACACCAAGCCACTCTATGGGTGCTTTACCCTAGGGCAACAGAGTAATACATTGTCTCAACAACAAAAAAAAAAAAGTTGTTTAGGTCACCAATTAAAAGAAAATACACACACAAAAGAAAACACAAAGGGCCTTGTGGTGGCTCACGCCTGTCCTCCTAGCACAAGGTGGGTAGATTGCCTAAACTCATGGGTTTCAGACCAGCCTGAGCAAAAGCAAGACCCCCGTCTCTAAAAGTAGCCAGCGTAAGCCAGGCACAGTGTCTCACACCTGTAATCCTAGCATTCTGGGAGGCAGAAGTGGGTGGATTGCTTTAGCTCTCAGGTTTGAGATCATCTTGAGCCAGAGTGAGACCGCCTCTCTAAAAATAGCCGGGCATTATGGTGGGAACCTGTAGTCCAGATACTTTGGAGGCTGAGGCAAGGGAATTGCTTATGACCAAGAGTTTGAGATTGCTGTGAGCTGTGAAACCATGTACTCTACTAAGGGTGACAAAGTGGGACTCTGTATAAATAAATAAATAAATAAATAAGGCCAGGTGTTGTGGAGCCCAAGACTTTAAGGCTGCTGTGAGCTATGACACTACAGCACTCTACTGAGGGCAACAAAAGACTCTGTCTCAAAAAAAAAATAAATAAATAAAAAATAACTGGCTCTGCACCCGTGGCTCGGCAGCTAGGGCACCAGCCACATGCATGGGATTTAATTACTTTAGCCAGATACAGTGGCATGGGCATGTAAACCCAGCTACTGGGGAGGCTGAGGTGGAAGGATATCTTCTTTTTTTTTTAGAGACAGAGTCTCAGTTGTCGCCCTTGGTAGAGTGCTGTGACGTCACAGCTCACAGCAACCTCCAGCTCTGAGGCTTAGGTGATTCTCTTGCGTCAGCATCCCGAATACCTGGGACTACAGGTGCCTGCCACAATGCCCGGCTAGTTTTTTTCTTGCAGTTTGGCCAGCTGGGTTTGAACCCACCACCCTGGGTATATGGGGCCAGCGCCCTACTCACTGAGCCACAGGCGCCGCCCTGGAAGGATCCCTTGAGCCCATGAGTTTCAGGCCAGCCTGGGTAACGTAGCACTATCCCATCTCCAAGAAAAAAAAAAAGGTGTAATTCTTTTGTCTGACAATTTTTCAAAATATGTGACATATTTCTCTGCCTTCCCAGAGTATTCTATGCATAACTTATTCTTTTATTAGTGATGTGGGGCCAGTTCTTCAGCTGAACTGTAATTCACATTGCCCTTGGTGATGCTTTTGAGAGTTTTTTTTTTTTTTTTTTTTTTAAATAGAGACAGGGTCTTCTTCTATCTTATGCTAGAGTACAGTAGTGAGATTAAAGCTCATGGCAAGATCAAACTCTTGGGTTCAACCTGATTCTCCCACCTCAGTGTCCCAAAGCGTTGGGATGACAGGTGTGAGCTACTATGCCCAACCAGAGCTTTTTTTATTTTCTTTTTTTCTTTTCTTTGCAGTTTTTGGCCAGGGCCAGGCTTGAAGCCGCCACCCCCAGTATATGAGGCTAGCACCCTACTCCTTGAGCCATAGGCACTGCCAGAGAGCATGTTTTTTTATTTTATATTTTAAGTGTTTTGGTCAGCATCTGACTATGCTTTATCAGATTCTGTTTTCTTTTTCTCTCTCTCTTGCCATCTGCCATCACTTGGATTTGTCAGCCTCTGTTATATCCCTTAGAATTCATTTTGAATTTTGTGATTTAAAATGAATTGGAATCCTGAATACCTTTATCTTACATGAGTAAAAACACAGAAACTTTAAGGCAAAGATTTTATGATATCTTTTCTGTCTGTTTGGCTTTGGTGTTCTACGTAGTTGAGGCTGCTTCATGTTACTAAGCTGATTGTGAATTAATATAAAAAAGAAAAAATTATGTGTATAAGACTTTTCTTAGCAATCTAGCACTATTCAATCAGTGTTACTCTGGTTGAGAGGTATTGGATATATCCTCAAGGTCCTCAGAATACTTTGAGAACATAAAAATTTTTGTGTTTTTTTTTTTGTTTGTTTGTTTTTTTCTGAGACAGAGTCTCACTTTGTCACCCTTGGTAGAATGCTATGGCGTCACAGCTCACAGCAACCTCAAACTCTTGGGCTTAAGCGATTCTCTTGCTTCAACCTCCCAAGTAGGTGGGACTACAGGCGCCTGCCACAATGCCTGGCTATTTTTTTGTTGTTGTTGTTGTAGTTGTTATTATTGTTTGGCAGGCCCAGGCTGGTTTGAACCTGTCCCTGACTAAACTGCAACAACAACAAAAAAATAGCCGGGCGTTGAGGTAGGCTGAGGAAAGAGAATTGCCTAAGCCCAGGAGTTGGAGATGACTGTGAGGTATGACACCACAGCACTCTACCAAGGGCAAGAAAGTAAGACTCTGTCTCTAAAAAAACAAAAAAAAAATTAAAAGAGGCTGGGCATGGTAACTCACACTTATCATCCTAACACTTTGGCAGGCTGTGTCAGGATGATCGCTTGAGACTAGGAGTTTAAGACAATCCTGAGCAAAAGCAAGATTTCCATCTCTACAAACATATAAAAAATTAGCCAGGCATGGTGGCGCACACCTGTAGTCCTAGCTTCTTGGAAGGCTGAAGCAGGAGGATTGCTTGAGCCCAGGAGTTCAAGGCTGCAATGAGCTATGATGACACCCCTGCACTCCAGCCAGGGCATCAGAGTAAGACACTGTCTCAAAACAAACAAAAAACAGTTAAGGAGACCTCAGAGTTCACTCTCTTCTAACAACAGTTAATAGAGCTTGCTTCCCAGTATTGGCTGCACATTGGTCACTGTAGAGATTTAAAAGTACCGATGTTGGCTTGGTGCCCATAGCTCAATGGTTAGGGCCAGTCACATGCACCGGGGCTGGTGGGTTCGAACCTGGCCCACGCCTGCTAAACAATGACGACAACAAAAAAGTAGCCAGTTGTGGCAGGTGTCTGTAGTCCCAGCTAACAGGGAGGCTGAGGCAAGAGAAATGCTGGGGCCCAAGAGTTTGAGGTTGCTATGAGCTATGATGCCACAGCACTCTACCAAGGGCAACATAGTGAGACTCTGTCTCAAAAAAATAAATACATACATACAAAAATAAAAATACCAATGTCAAGTCTACCTCCAAAGATTTTGATGTAACAGAGCTGGGGTATAACTATGGAATGGGACCTTTTTTTTAAGCCTCCCAGATGAATTTTTTTAGAGTTGGGGGTCTTGCAATATTGCCAAGGCTGGTCTGGAACTTCTGGCCTCAAGCAGTCTTCCCACTGAATAACTGCTTCCCAGATAATTCTAATGTACAGCCAATTTGTTTGGAAATGCTGGTCTATACATCCCGTGGGCAGTAAAAGGATGTTCACAAAAGTTACCTACCTCATCTAAACTTCCACTAAGAGCAAGACTCCTAAAGACAACCTTTCACAGACATAGCCACCTTTCCTCAGGTCCCAGGGCTACACGCCCCCATGCTCTGACCCACTTCAGACCTAACTTAAATGCAGAGGACATCTGCCCTCAAGGAAAGCATTCTACTTCCCTTTCAGCTGACACCTTGAGAAAGAAACATTCTCTAAGAAATGTTAAGAGGATGCATGGAAATCTATGAGAATGAACATGTTCACACATAGTGAAAGACAGACACAAATACCATATATACTCGAGTATAACCCAAGCTTTTTCGGCACAAAATCTGTGCCGAAAAACCTGAACTCGGCACAAATTTTGTGCCGGAAAAAACTCGGCTTACACTCGAGTATATGCGGTATTTTCATTATGTATGCTCAAACTATTTTCCTTGTTCTCTCCATGTGCCTCACATGGTATGTGTAGGGGGTGGCACACTTTTAAAAGTTGACAAAATAGGCCAGACATGGTGGCTCACGCCTATCATCCTACCACTCTGTGAGGCCAAGGCAGGTGAATTGCTTGAGCTCCGGAGTTCCAGACCAGCGCAAGCAAGAGTGAGACCCCTTATACTAAAAAAAAAAAAAGAAAGAAAGAAAGAAAAACTAGCCAGACATCGTGTTAGAAGACTGTAGTCCCAGCTACTCAAGAGACTGAGGCAGGAGGATCTCTAGAGCCAAGAGTTTGAGGTTGCTGTGAGTAGCAACCATGGCACTCTACCAAGGGTGACATAGTGAGACTCTGTCTCAAGAAAGAAAAATAAAACTTAACAAAATAAATAGAAGTTAGTTTGCCAAAAATGTACTATCAAGTATCCATCTGCCCTGATTTTTAGCCTCCTCTAGATTCAGGCTTGCAAAAGTGAATTTAATACACTGGGCTCCTGACTCACCTGGTGTATCCGGAAGTGTGCCGCCTTTGGTAGACCTCTTTTTTGGGTGATGGGCTTTTACTGTGGCCTCTCTCTCTCCTGTTCACCTTAGAATTATGTCTGTAATGGACATAAGAGGACAGAGAGGTTAAAGCCATTTCATGCCAGGGTCTTATAATATGTCCCTCAAACAATGGAAGACACACTAAAAGACTTAGAATTATAATCTGAATGGAAGACAGGAGTGTGAGAATACTGAAGACACAGGGTACATAAGCTTTCATATTAGTCCAACCCATTGTTCCCTAGAATAGTACACAACTATAGGTACGTTGTTCTAGGGACCTGAGCTTTATACCAAGATGACAAAAAATGATGTGAAGAAAATAACAAAGAAATATAAGAAAATCGATAGTTAGACATCACCAAAAGCAAAAGCCTGCTGTGACAAGACCCCCACAGTCACAGGTTAATTCCAGTGAATCCCACACTCACAGTTTGCTAGGCCTTGGGGACCGTGACCTTCTCCCTGGGGATCGAGACCTCCTGTCCCAGGACCCCACTTCCCTGGTGCTCTTCTTGCTGGTATGTCTGGGGGGTGAGTGGGAGGAGCTTCTGGATCTGGAATGGTTCTTCATCCCATGCACTCTCTTTTGCTCAGACTTCAGAGGACCCTGTAGTCCCTGGTTATGTTCAGAGTTGCTAACCTATGTCATTAAGGAAAGGAAGAGAAAAGACAATAGTCACAAAAGTCCAGCAGTCTGGGAGGGAACTCAGTAAAACAGGACATTCTATAGGGAGCCAACTGAGCACACCAATCCCATCACAAAGAATTATCGAGAACTGTACAAACTCAGGACTGTTACCTTCAGAATCCCCTGAGAGCATATACTTGGCTTGGCACTTCACTACAGACTACAGAGCAGAAGCATGACGGAGAGGACTCAAGTCAAAATTACGGAGGACAAAATAATACAGAAGGTGCACATTTGTTAAAAGTTACCAACCTGTACACTTAAAATGTGTGCATTTCATGTAAATTACATGCAGAGGGGTGGGCAGAGTACCTGAATGCTCCACCGGTGGTTTCGCCTCCCCACTCAGAGGGCCTCTGCCCATAGGATAAGGCTCAGGGGAGGGATGGGCCTGTCCCCACAATCCCACAAGTCACTCCTTCTGAGGAGCCCACATCCCTACCTGTAAGCCATATCCAGGGACTTTAGACAAAACAGAAGAGGAATTTGACATCTTCTTCTGAGATCTAAGAAATTAAAATACACACATTTACTGAAAAAGAAAATACATAAAGGTCCAGTTCAAATCTCTTATGCTGGCTAGCCGAGGTGGTTCATGCTTGTAATCCTAGCACTCTGGGAGGGTGAGGAAGGTGGATCATCTGAGCTCACAAGTTCAAAATCAGCCTGAGCTAGGAGACTCTATTTTTTTTTTTTTTTTTGTCACTTTGTTGCCCTCAATAGAGTGCCATGGCATCACAGCTCACAGCAACCTCCAGCTCTTGGGCTTAGGTGATTCTCTTGCCTCAGCCTCCAAGTAGCTGGGACTACAGGGGCCCGCCACAACACCCAGCTATTTTTTTGTTGCAGTTTGGCTAGAGCCGGGTTCGAACCTGCCACCCTCGGTATATGGGGCGGGCACCATCTCTATTACTCACTGAGCCACAGGTGTCACCCAACCCCATCTCTATTAAAAATGAAAAATTGGGGCAGTGCCTGTGGCTCAGTGAGTAGGGCACTGGACCCATATACCAAGGGTGGCAGGTTCAAACCCCACCCCAGCCAAACTGCAACAAAAAATAGCCGGGCTTTGTGGCAGGCGCCTGTGGTCTCAACTACTTGGGAGGCTGAAGCAACAGAATCGACTAAGCCCAGGATTTGGAGGTTGCTGTGAGCTGTGTGACGCCACAGCACTCTACCAAGGGCAACAAAATGAGAGTCTGTCTCTAAAAACAAAAAAATGCAAAACTGAAGCAAGAAGATCTCTTGAGCCCAAGAGTTTGAGGTTGCTATGAGCTATGATGCCATGGCACTCTACCAAGGGCAACAACGTGACACTCTGCCTCAAAGAAAAAACAAAACAACAACAAAAAATCTCTTATGCTAAAAACATGCTTCCTGCTTCCACTGTGACCTTTCCCACCTCCCAGCTGTTACTTGGCAGTAAGTTTCTCTATTTGGACTATCTCTTCTGGAAGATGCATCAGCACAGGCAAATGTTTCCATAAGAATCCGTGGGCCTCACTTCTCAGCCCCAACGCTGAACACATTCTCCTCTCACCTCATGCTGCTATTCCAGGAGCTAATAGTGAGTCTGCAGCAACAGAGCTGACTGCTCCCACAGGGAAGACGTGCAGAATGGGCCCACGTGGGCCGGCTAATCCATTAAAAAAGAAAACAAAAATCCCGCTTTGGTCCTAGAGGAATCATAAGCTCAGTCAAACACAGTCACACCCAGGATGGCTGACTTAAAACCTACCCAGCTAACATCAGCTCTATTCAGGGTCTCTTTCCAGTAGCATGCCAAGAGACTCACCCACATTTAGCGTCTCTAAGGAATTCTAGTGCTAAACAGCAAGCTCTGCAGGCACAGGGCTTGTGTCTAAGTATTCACCACTGCAAGCCCAATACCTGGCACTTGGGTAGGCAGTCAGTCAGTAGATATCTGGGAAATGAATGAGTGAATAAGCAAGTGATTCAATAATGATGGCGCCCAGCCTCCACGTGCTCACCTCCCCCGGCTGTGCTCATCCTCACTGTTGGACCGATCGCTACTTGAGCTTCTATGCTTGTGTTTCTTGTGCTTCTTTTTCTTATCTTTCTTTTTCTTCTTCTCCTTTTTTTCCAGACTCATTTGCAACTAGAAAATTCCCAGAACGTAATCACACAAGATTCCTGACACCCCTGTCATCCTCCCATGAGGGGACCGGGACTGGGTCATACACAAACTGCCTCACTCTATGCCAACAGGGTTATGGAGGTCCCACACATTGTCAAGGGTTCCCTGTCCACAAAGGAGAGGTAGGATATTAACACTGGTTGTGCACAAACAAAGCTTCAACTACTGAACAGAATCCACGATAGGGCGGGGCACGGTGGCTCATAATCCTAGCTTGGCCTTATAATCCTAGCTCTCTGCAAGGCCAAGGCAGGTAAATTGCCTCAGCTCAAGAGTTCAAGACTAGGCTGAGCAAGAGCAAGACACCATCTCTAAAAAATAGCCGGGTGTCGTGGTGGGTGCCTGTAGTTCCAGCTACCAGGGAGGCTGAGGCAAGAGAATCACTTTGATCCCAATAGTTTGAGGTTGCTGTGAGCTACAATGCCATGGCACTCTACTGAAGGTGACAAAGTGAGTCTCTGTCTCAAAAAAAAAAAGAATCCCTGATAGGTGATGCTATGACTTTGCGTTTTTAAATGGTTACCAGAACCCCTACCTAGAAGTTTCCATTCTATGTCAAAAGTACTGCAACACCTCAGTGACTGCAACGTCAATCTTTAATCTTCCTTACTGACTGATCTAAGAAATAATCACACAATATGTCATGTGAAAGATAAGTGGGTCCTAGAACCTTTATACCCTGACCAAGGGCATACTCTGATATCCAGAACACCCTGCATGATAATGATTCACACAGACATATCCTACATCCTCTTTTTCTAGAAAAATAACATCACATGGTGTTTTTGTCCAACAAATAAAGGAAGAAATCAAGTGTAATTAAGGTCAATAAACTAAGATTATATAAATTCACAAGGAAGGCCACAAGTGGTGGCTCATGCCTATAATCCTAGCACTCTGGGAGGTTGAGGGAGGAGCCCTTGAGCTCATGAGATCGAGACCAGAGCAAGAAGGAAACCCCATCTCTACTAAAACTAGAAAAAATTAGCCAGGTGTTGTGGTGGGCACCTGCAGTTCCAGCTACCTGGGAGGCTAAGGCAGGAGGATTGCTTGAACCGAAGAGTCTGAGGTTGCTGTGAGCTAGGTTAACACCACAGCACTCTTGCCTAGACAACAGAGTAAGACGCTATCTCAGAAAAAAAAATTAAAATTTCCTGGGGGGTGGGGGGAAATATAAAAATGATTTTTAAAAAAAGTTAAGAAAATCACAAGGAGATGGTCTCTAAAAGACAAAATAAA
Organism: Loris lydekkerianus; assembly: GCA_963574355.1. Taxonomy (NCBI): domain Eukaryota; kingdom Metazoa; phylum Chordata; class Mammalia; order Primates; family Lorisidae; genus Loris; species Loris lydekkerianus. Next base: position 11,286 of record CAUYPK010087524.1, on the reverse strand, counting down.
AAATTTTTTTAAAACTTTTGTCTGCAACTCAGGGTCATTCACCTCTTTCATGAATTTTGTTTGGCAGGATTTTTTTGTAGAGACAGAGTCTCATTCTACCACCCTCGGTAGAGTGCCGTGACATCACAGGACTGATAGCAACCTCCAGCTCTTGGGCTTCCGTGATTCTCCTGCCTCAGCCTCCCGAGCAGCTGGGACTACAGGCGCCTGCCACAATGCCCGGCTATTTTTTTGTTGCAGTTCGGCCGGGGCTGGGTTTGAACCCGCCACCCATGGTATATGGGCCAGCGCCCTACTCACTGAGCCACAGGCGCCACCCTCTTTCATGAATTTTAATTTATAATACATTGTCTTTTTTTTTTTTAAGACAGTCTCAATCTGTCACCTGGGTAGAATGCTGTGGCGTCACAGCTAACAGCAATCTGGTTGCAGCCATCATTGTTGTTTTGGTAGGTCTGGGCTGGATTCAAACCCGCCAGCGCAGGTGTATGTGGCTGGCATCTTAGTCCCTTGAGCCACAGGCACCAAGCTGCTAACAGCAATCTCAACTCTTGGACTAATGCCTTCTTCTGGCTTCTTTTTCTATTTTCAGTAGACATAGGGTCTCCCTCTTGCTCGGCTGGTCTCAAACTCCTGAGCTCAAGAGATCCACCCCCCTCAGCCTCCTAGAAAGATAATGAGTAACCATGACCAGCCTTGTCACTCTTTTTTTGTGTACAGCTATAAGGTTCCTTGTTTGTTTCAGAGAGAGAGTCTCGCTGTGTCACCCACAAATAGTGGGTGCAGCAGCCAAAATAGTGTACTAAACCCCAAATTCTTGAGCTCATCTCAGCCTCCCAGGCAGCTGAGACTACAGGCGTGTACCACCATGCCTGGCCTAAAACTGAAAAATTTTAAAAGCCATTGTTTTTCTTCTGATAAGGTAAGAGTAAATAAAGAGAAGGTCTCACACGGCTAAGAGATATTCTTGGTACTTATTTGATGCACTACTTACCAATTCTTTGATTTTCTTCATTTTCACAGGATTATTTAATACCTCTCTTTTTTTCTCCTCCTCCTTCTTCCTAAATAAAGAGAGGAATTTATAGAAATTATGACTATTTCGGCTCGACACTTGTAGCTCAGCAGCTAGGGTACCAGCCACATACAACGGTGCTGGCGGGTTTGAATCCAGCCCAGGCCTGCCAAACAATGACAACTACAAACAAAAAACAGCCGAGCATTGTGGTGGGCCCCGTAGTCTCAGCTACTTGGGAGGCTGAGGCAAGAGAAATCACTTAAGCCCAAGAGTTTGAAGTTGCCGTGAGCTGTGACACCATAGCACTCTACCCAGGGCAACAGCTTGAGACTCTGTCTCAAAAAAAAAAAAAAAAGGAAGGAAAGAAAGAAAGAAAGAAAGAGAAAGAAAGAAATTATGACTATTTCTTTTGGAATGGAGATTAAGTCATTCTCCTCTCCAAATTTGTTGTAAGCTTTTTCCCAAATACATGAGGACTGACCCTATGTTGAAATCTACATGACAATGTGAAAGCCAGAAATCTTCATCAAATCTGCATAAGAGATTTACTATTATGGGGAAAGTCCACACGGGTTAAGGGCTATGCTGGATAATGAGTTTGGTCTCTTTGTTAGGCTTCATTCTCCAGGCTTCCCAACTGGTAAGTAAACACGTGTCACCCTGAGTATCAACTGGATGCAGCATTTCAAAAACCACCTCCACTGTTTAGCATGTTAACCACCTGGGAAACAAAGAGAATGGATTCCTCTTTCAAGAAGTCTTACTCACATATACTGTTCCTAGGAGGGTGAATTCGTCAACCTTGGAAACAATTTGGCAACACTTATCAGAGCCTTTGCATACTCTTCAATCTCACAAATTCTACCTCAAGAATTTGATACTGGGCCTCCCAGGGGCTCATGTCTCTAATCCTAGCACTCTGGGAGACCAAGGCAGGTGGACTGCCTGAACTCACAAGTTCAAAACCAGCCTGAGTCAGAGAGAAACCTAGAGACCTCATCTCTAAAAATAGCCAGACATTGTGGGGGGTACGTTGGGAGGCTGAGGCAAGAGAATTGCTTAAGCCCAAGAGTTTGAGGTTGCTGTGAGCTGTGATGCCACAGTACTCTACTAAGAGCAACAAAATGAGACTCTATTTCAAAATGAAAACGCATTTGATACTGTAAGGAAATAATCAAAGGAAGTCACTACAAAGTTGTTCATATTGTAACAATAAAAATTTTGAAACAAGTTAGAAACCCAACCAAAGAATGTTACTAAATTATGGTATATGGACATAATATGGACCTTAAAAATTATGTCACTGAGGCATAGTGAGATAGAAGGACATTCTGTATGCATGATTAAGTTAAAAAAGGAGTTTATAAAACAATATGCACAGTATTTGTACCCCAGTATTCATAGCAACATCATTCACAATAGTCAAAAGGTTTAAATGACCTGAATGTCCCACTGACAAATGAATGAAATATGATATGTTCATACAATGGAATATTATTCAACCTTCAGAAGAAGCAAATTCTGACATGTTTCAACATGGATGCATAGAAGACATTATGCTAAGTGATATAACCCAGTTACAAAAGACAAATATTGTATAATTTCATTTTTACCAGGTAAATAGAGTAGTCACACTCTAGAAACAGAAAGCAGAATGGTGGTTACCAAGGGCTCTGGGGCAGAAGGAAGAGAGAAGCCACTGTTTATTGGATATAGAGTTTCACTTCAAAATTATTAGAGTCCTAGAGAGGGAGCATGGTGAGAGTTACACATCATTATGAAGGTATTTAATACCATTGAACCATAACATAAAAATGGTTAAGGTGGTAAATATTAAAAAAAAAAAAAAAAGTGGTAAATATTGTGTGTATTTTGCTATAATAAACTAAGATGATGAGAAAATGGGACAAAATATTTGCCTCATATTCAATAGCTTTAATAGATACATAACTTCAAAGAGAATTTGCAGAAGAAAAATATAAATGACAAGCTTTTTTTTTTTTTTTTGGCTCAGCACCCGCAGCTCTGTGGTTAGGGCACTGGCCATATACACTAGGGCAAGTGGGTTCGAACCTAGCCCAGGCATGCTAAACAACAATGATGACAACTGCAAAAAATAGCTGGGCGTTGTGGCAGACACCTGTAGTCCCAGCTACTTGGGAGGCTGAGGCAAGAGAATCGCTTAAGCCCAAGAGTTGGAGGTTGCTGTGAGCTATGACAGCACAGCATTCTACCAAGGGCGACAAAAAAAAAAAAAAGGGAAAAAAAAGGAAAGAAAAGAAAAATAAGTTTTTAATTTTCAATCTTACACACTAAAAATAAGGCAAATTAAATAAAAATAAATAATAATATGCAAAGTATGATCTCACTTAGTGCCCAAAATGCAGCTCTACTTTTATCTATTACATATTAGGGTTTCAAGTAAAATTCTAAAGATTTATTTAAAGAGTTCTGCTACTCCAACTCACAAAAAAGGCCTGTTTACCTATCTAAACAACTTCAATCATATATCCAAATTTCTAAGAAGCTGCCAACCATTTTCACCAAAGGTGAATGAATAAATCTGGTATGATACATTTGCCAATATCTTTCCATATGGCCTGACCAGGCCCCTTTAAGGAATCCTCTTTCCCAACCTCAGGAAGCCCAAATGGAGCCCAAATGGAATCCTTTTACACAGCAGACAAAAACTAAGGAGAAATCTACAGTAATGGCCACACAATGAATGGCCTTAGCACAGTCTCAAAGCAACAAGCCCCCTTCATGGCCCCTTATCAGTACCTGATGATAAAGAGTGGGTCCTCCCGGATTTTGCTGGCCATGTCTAGAAGAGAATTGGCACCTGATGGGGCAAAGATAGATCCTGGGAGGAGGCCTGTCTCAGAAGAACAGCCTGCCTCCTTCTCTTCCATCTTCTCAAAAACATATTTGTCAATGGGCCGCCCCAGCAAGTACTCATCACGATTCACCATCCCACCAGGACCCTGGTACATCCAGTCCAATTTTTCTTCTTTTTTCCTAGTTCAAGAAAAAAATGCAATGAAAAAAAATGTTGGCTTGGCCACAGTAGTTCATGCCTATTGGGAGACCAAGGCAGGAGAAGAGTTTGAAAACGGGAGTTCAAGACCAGCCTAGGCAATATAATGAGACCCCTGTCTCTACAAAAAATAAAAAAATTAACTGGGCATGGTGGCAGATGCCTATAGACCCAGCTACTTGGGAGGCTGAGACAGGAGGATCATTTGAACCCAGGTGTCTGAGGTTAGGGTGAGCTATGATGATGCCACTGCATGATAGCCCCAGACTACAGAACAAAACCCTGTTTAAAAAAAAAAAAAAAAAAAAAAAAAAAATATATATATATATATATATATAAATATATATTATATATAAATATACAAATATAAAATATATATATAAATATATATTATATATAAATATACAAATATAAAATATATATATATTTTAACATCCAATAAAGTACATTTTATGATAAAAACTTTTACTTGAGCTGGGATATTTTGTAATTATAGAAGAGTTAGATATAACATGTAAATTTGAATGTCTTATGAGTCTATTTCTATTGTTATTGTTTCTCTTTGCTTTTAGTCATGGTCTGATCTTGTATGTTTGGTTATTTTTAATTATTTCTAATTGAGTATTAAAAATTATTCTGGGAAGGACCGGAATACAGATTATTTGAGCCCTAGGATGATAATTAGCTTCCTTGAACAAAGATATACCTTTGTTTTTGGTAAGTTAGCAAACAATAATAGACAACTGGAAAAAGTCTTGAATGTTTGGAACATAAGCACTACAATGAAATGATTCAGATAGAAATAAATGGAATTCAGAATAAATACTAAAAATCGTCAAAGCCAAAGTTTTTTATAGGCTAATAAAACTGATAAATTCTTAATGAGACTGATAAAGATAAAAGCAAAATACATCACAAAGTTTGAAATGAAAAAGAATTACATGGCTTGGCACCCATAGCACAGTGGTTACGGTGCCAGCCACATACACCCAAGGTGGCAGGTTTGAACTCAGCCCGGACCAGCTAAACAACGACAACTGCAACAAAAAATAGCCGGGCATTGTGGTGGGCACTTGTAGTCCTAGCTACTTGGGAGGCTGAGGCAAGAGAATCTCTTAAGTCCAAGAGTTTGAGGTTGCTGTGAGCTATGATGCCACAGCACTCTACCAAGAGCAACATCATGAGGCTCTGTCAAAAAAAAAAAAAAGAATATATCCCTATAGAAACTTACAGCCATTAAAAAGCTTGTACGATGTTTTGTATAACTTCTTGTTCACAATTCTCAAAACGTTAATGAAAGGGACAAATTCCTGCAATGTCTCTAAACTGACACAAGAAAAAATCTGAATTCTATGTATTAATGAAATTGAATTCATAATAACTATTAATGAAAGTAAATCCGTAAAATGCTTTTCACAAAAAAAATTTTAGTTCCAGGTGATTGCACTTTTGAATTCATTTCATACATTTAAAGAAGAAATAATATAAATCTTACTCAAACTTTTCCAGATAATAGAATGTGAGGGAACATTGTTACTATATTTTGTGTGGTTAGCATTGTTTTACTACTAAAACATACAAGGACATGGCAAGGAAGGAAATCTATATCCAATCTCTCTTATGAACAAACATAGATAAAGAATCTTTAAACTATTAGCAAACCAAATCCAGTGATAAACTTTAAGGATTGCATTTATTATTTATTAAATCAATAAAATCCTCTTCTGATTACACATTGCTGGATAACAAACCAACAAACTGGAATGTATTAAAAATAAGAACTTCTGTTTATTCCAAGACATCTTTAAGACAGGGAGAAAGAAAGCCACAGACTGAAAATATATTTGAAGTACATATATCTGACAACTCATACATAGAATATATAAAGAATTTATACCAGTCAGTATAAAAATCCAGTGAAAAAATGAACAAAAGATTAGAACAGACATTTCACAAAGAGGACATCCAGACAGCCAGTAAACACAGAAAAGCACTCAACTACATATATTATCAAGGAAATGCAAATTAAAATCACAGTGAAATAGTAATGTATCCTCATTAAAATAGCTAAAACATGAAAGACAACTTCAGGCATTGTTGAGGATGTGGAGCAGCCAAGTCACACACTGCTGAGTGTGTAGAAATTAGTACTACCACTTAGGAAAATTGCTTTGGTATCTTTTAAAGTTGAATGAATTAATATACTTTTACCTAACAGTTTTACTCTTTGGTATACAGGTCTGACAATTAAGTTCACAAATTCATCTTAGAAAAAGTGCTACATACCTCATCGCTGACTATCACTACAGTCACCTTCAAAGTACTCCCCTTGGGAAGCTACTCACTGACACCAGTGCCCAGTCCAACCTCAAAGCAATTTTGGAAATCTCTTCCAGGAATCGCCCTCAGAACTGTTGTGGTATAACCCTTGACATCTTGAATGTCATCAAAATATCTTCTATCTTTCCTTTATCTTTGGGTATAGAAAAGGTCATTGGGGCCCAGATCAGGTGAGTAGGGCGGGTGTTCCAATAGTTACTTGTTTACTAGCTAAAACTCCATCACAAACAGTTCATTGTTGTGGTACAAGAGCTGTTGAGTTTTTGGTGAAAAGTTAGTGTCCTATTTTTTCTAACTTTTTCACACAAATAGTATGTTTTTTTAGCATTTCCCAAGAGTAAACTTGGTTAACTGTCCAGATAGTCCGAATTCATAATGGACAATCCCTCTGACATCAAAATAATGTTAGCAACATTATTTTGACTCTTGATTTGGACTAATGAAACATTTTTGGTTGTTGAGAATTGTCTGGGTTCCGTTATGTGCTTTGACGCATTATTTCAGAGTTGTACAGATACACTCATGTTTCATCACCAGTGATAACGGGTTCAGACATCATCTGCCTCTGAGAAGGCAAATTTTTGACTCTCATTTGCCAAGGAAATCTAAGGCCAAGATTTTCATTTAAGATTTTTCTGTTTCTCTATTGATGTTTACTTGGTCTGCTATGCTTCTGACAGTCAACTGACAATTTTGACACATAATTGGACACATTTTTGTAATGTTTTATTCGGTTCTGCTGATTAATGGCTGCCCTGACCTCTCTTCATTAGTGATGCTTTCTCTCTCGTCAGAAAAAAGTTTAATCCATTTGTATACTGCTGTTTTCTTTGTGGCATTATCTCCATAAACTTTGATTAACATGTCCTTGACTTCACTTCCACTCTTGCCAAGTTTAACAAGAAATTTATGGATATTTGTTTGTTGCTCTAATTCACCCTCCAGCATTCTCGTGATGGTACACAAAAACATATGGCAATAAGGAACACCTCTCAGTAAGGCACCACCACACATTGACATGAGCACAACTGTGAGAAACCGATAAACCAAGGTTATGAAACCTTACTGAGCTGTTTGTACATGCATGGTGACAAGTTTGTGAACTTAATTGTCAGCCTTCATTCATATACATGACCAAAATATGTATATCAAGGGATATGCATAAGAATGGTTATTGAGTTGTTATTTATGATAGTCATAACTGTGAAAAAACCCAAATAGCTATTTGCATTAGAATGTATTAAGAGGGCGGCGCCTGTGGCTCAAAGGAGTAGGGCGCTAGCCCTGTATGCGGGAAGTGGTGGGTTCAAACCCAGACCCAGCCAAAAACTGCAAAAAAAAAAAAAAAAAAAAAAAAAAAATGTATTAAGAAATGGTTGCTTATTCATATGAAGAGATGCTGTACAATGAAAAAGAACAAATTATGGCTATACATAAGAACATGAATCAGTCTCACAAACATAATGTTGATTGAAAAATCAAATGATAATACATATTTTATGATTCTATTTATATCTAGATAAAAGCCAGAAAACAACCTTTTGTTAGAGGTCAGGATAGTAGTTACCATATATACTTGAGTATAAGCCGAGTTTTTTCTGCACAAAATTTGTGCCGAGTTCTGCACAAAATTTGTGCCGAGGCTTATACTCGAGTATATACGGTATTTGAAGGATGGAAGGCATAGTGACTAACAGGGCTACTAAAGGAATTTCTGATCATTTTTATTTGGGTAATTGTGAGTGTGTTCTTTTTAAGATGATTCACTGAAACTGTATACTCACTACTTGTTAATTTGTGTACTTTTAAATGTATGTGTTCATTAAGAAAGAAAAACAAATGCTGGTGTGGCTTACTGGAATGAAAGTGAGGAAAGTGGGGTATGGTAGACCACATGATCACATAGGCCCTTACCAGTCATGATGATAATAGTTTTGTGTGATGGGAAGTCACTGGAGAATTTTGGGCAGGAAAATGACATAATGTTGAGGTACTTGGCCTGAGGAGCTGGGTGAATAGCTGATACTAAGATAGCGAAGACAGAGGAGTAGCACATTTAAGGAGAAATCAAGATATTTATTTTTAATATGTGAAGGTTGAGGTAATTATTGGGACAGTCAAGTGGAGATGTTATATAGACAGCTAGATGTTAAACAGCTGAGTAGAGAAGTCAGGGAAGGAGAAATAATGTAAGTCATTAATGTTATAGATGGTACTTAACATTGTGCGGCTGGAAGAGATTGCCTAGGGAATGAATATAGAAAGATGATGTCTGATCATTGTGACAGATCAACATTTTAATGTCAGGGAGAAATGAAAGAGCAACTGATGAAATGCAGTAGAACCTCTGTAATCAGCCACCTCCCTACATTCATTGATCATCTCCTTCAGTTGACCTAATTATCATAGAGCAGACATGCACCACATGTATATGACAGTACAGTAGGCTGCGTTCCTTATGTGGACCAACTCTGTATGTTGACCAGTTTGCTATAGTTCTGGGGTGGTCAATTTACAGAGGTTCTACTGTAAGGAAAAAAACCCAGGAAAATATGATGTCTCAAAGCCAAGTAAATCATTTCATAAAGTATCAGTGAGCAGCTCTGTCAGATGCTACTGACATACTTATTTACATAAAAAATGAGATTTGACTACTGGGTTTAGTAGAGTGCAGGGAGGGTGTTAGAGGAGAGTAACATTGGAATAAAATGTTACATTTGGAGAATTAGTCTATATAAAAATTAGTTAACACAATAAACCTTAAAGACTCTGAAGCCTTTTTAGTCTAGCAAATTAGTACTAGCTAAGACTAGTGGTTAAATAAAATATAACATCAAATTTTGGAAGTTAAGGTGGACTTCTTAGAAGCAACCTGTAATGGATCCTTTGACGTAAGATAGAAGAATTATTTATGAATTTGCCATTAGGGCTCTATACCCAGTCGGGATGGACCAGCATTTATATTCTTAATATTTCCAAGTCAGGTGGCTTGCATATTCCCAGTCTTTGTTTCTGTGGAAAGGCTTTAAAATCAGCTCTTAGTGATACTTGTATCAGTGTGCAGTTATTCTGAAATTGTTTCACTAATAGCTTTTTACTGAAATATTGAAGACTTTTATTTTATTCACTATTATCAACAGCCAAACTTGATACAAAATGTATCATGTAACGTAAAGTAAATAACTAAATCAGTGAATACAGGATCTGTAGTTTCTATGTGAAAGAATACCGGGCTTATAAATTTCTTTCTCTATAGAGTTCAGGGTGTGGAGCAGGCCCTCTGTAGAGAAGTTTGTTAGACTGTCCTTTCATAAAGGAATAGGGGCTCCAGAAGATGTAATGGGAATGGCTAGTCAGGGAGAGTAATGTTAGAAAGTTATGTTGGGAGGAAAAGCAGTATTGTAATGAGTGTATGCTGGAAGCCAAAGGACTAAAGAGGAATATATTGTGTGATGCTGAAGCATAACAGAATGTAGGTGTGGTTCTAACTGAAAATATGGTGAAGAGGCTTTTTTTTTAAATTGAAAAGAATGGAGACTTAAACAGTTCCACAAAGGAGAAGGGGGCAGTTATTAGACAAGTTCAGGGATCGATTGTGAATATAGGGACAAAACTGCAGTATAATTTATCTTCCTGAAAATTGGACAGCAGAAGTGGCAAAATAAGGCAGATTTAAGTAGTGTGTTTGCCCTTTCTTTAGAAATAGAAAAACTTTAAAAAATATGTTTGTTTTCTGTCTTATACAGGCTACAGCGCTCTCAGTCTTTTGGTCCCTACCCTATATAATTTCAGCTTTTACTAGGGTGTCTTGTCTGCTGTTGCTCAAATTTCAGATGACCTTTAAGCTTCATTGCCGGTTATCAAGTGACAGCTGCCCACTGTGTTTTAGTTTAAATACCTAAGAGTAAGAATCTTATTTAACTCGCACCCTCTCCTGCCCCCATTACTGCCCAGGCCTCAGAATCTGGTTGGTTTTAATTGGGTGTCCTTGGGTCCATTCCCATCTCTAGCTCAGCCACTGCAGGGGTAGGGGGATAGTCTCTGGGCAGAGCAGATTCCCTTAGAGCAGCAGTTCTCAACCCATAGTGACCCACAGGAACTGTATTAAAGGGCTGCAGCATTAGGAAGGTTGAGAACCACTGCCTTAGAAGAAAAAAAGCAGTGATTAAACAGTCAGTGGCCTTCTCTGAGAAGTCTTTCTTACCTTAAAATCTTATGATTAATTCAAATTTCAAAAGCTTTGGAGGAATGATGCATGCAGAAAGAGTGGTAGGAGGTAGAAAGGTAGGTTGGGCCAGATTATGTAGAGTTTTGCAGGCTGTGAAATAGAGTTTGAATTTTATATATAGATAGTCATATATTACATATAAAATACATATTGTACAAATACACATTTTTTTCAAACGTGAGATACGTGGAAGAAAAGTCTGAAGGGTTACTTATCAAATTGATTATAACTGTGTCTCTGGAGAGAGAATGGGAAGACTAGGATAGAGGTTGTAGTCAGACTTTACCTTTATATGTAAATGTTTAACAAAGGGGAATATAGTCATGTGCTGTTTATGAAATTCAAAGTTAATTAAAAGAGGTAGAGGCAATATGCAGAGGAGTATGATTGAGGAGGGTCAGCCAGTGAGTGTCGGTGTCGGTGTCGCCACGCCGCCGACCAGCAGAATGAGGACACCAACGAAGACTTCACAAGACTTTATTGCAGGAGAGCTCGGAGCACAGCATTCTTTTCGTCCCGGGTGATTCTTCTTCTTTCCTTTGTCCTCCCCAGCACCACTCTTATAATGTGGCACAGCCAATCACAGCACAGCACACGTGCACAGGGCATGCACAATTCCTATACAAAGCAGTGGGGCACGCTAAGGCCACGAGCGCAGCATGC
>CAUYPK010087523.1:0-22282 GCA_963574355.1 Loris lydekkerianus | reverse complement strand
ATTAACATAGCCATCACCTCACTTACTTATTTTTTTGTGGTAAGACACTTAAAATTTACTCTTAGTTACTTTGAAATATACCCTTGCATTGTGCACATTAGGTGAGACTTCACCAGATGCCATCCCTCTTCCCACAAAGTGTCCTCCCCCCACTCCCTTGCTAGACATATTTGTATTTTATCATTCTTATGAATGTGTAAGTGTTTATATATTGGTTTCATAATAGCATTGAGTACATTGGATACTTTTTTTCATTCTTGAGATACTTTACTAAAAAGAGTATGTTCCAACTCCATCCAGGTAAACATAAAAGATATAAAGTCTCCATCTTTTTATGGCTGAATAGTGTTCCATGCTACACATGTACCATAATTTGTTAATCCGTGCATGGGTTGATGGACATTTGGGCTGCTTCCATGACTTGGCAATTATGAATTGGGTTGCAATAAACATTCTGGTGCAAAAGTCTTTGTGGTGGAACAAAATGATTTTGTTCTTCTGGGCAGATACCTAGTAATGGAATTACAGGATCAAATGGAAGGTCAATTTTAGTTCTTTGAAGATTCTCCATATTTCTTTCCATAAAGGTTGTATTAGTTTGTAATCCCATTAGCAGTGTAGAAGTGTTCCCTTCTCTTCACATCCACACCAGCATTGGCAGTTTTGGGACTTCGGGATGTGTGCTAATCTTATTGAAGTTAGGTGCTATCTCAAAATAGTTTGGATTTGTAGTTCTCTGATGATTAAAAATGATGAACATTTTTCTAAGTGTTTGTTGGCCATTTGTCTGTCATCTTCAGAGAAATGTCTGTTTAAGTCTCAAAAATACTAGAAGAGAATGCAGAGAAAACGGTTGAAGGTATTGGCCTGAGAAAATATTTTATAAGAAGACCCCCCTGGCACTTGTAGCAACAACAAAAATAAACAACTGGGATTTGATCAAGCTAAAAAGCTTCTGCACAGCTAAGGAAACCACAACAAAGCAAACAGCCTTCAGAATGGGAGAAGATTTTTGCATGTTATGATTCTGACAAAGGTCTGATAAATAGAATCTACAGAGAACTCAAATTAATCAATAAGAAAAGAACAAACAACCCCATTTCTCTGTGGTCAAAATTACTATTATTCAAGGTAATCCTCTCCTCTTAATGCAGAGGTTGTGAATTTTAACAAAAAAGAGTCAGGCCAGGAGAGGTGGCTCATACCTGTAATCTTAGCACTCTGGGAGGCTGAGGTGGGTGCATTGCTTGCATTCAGGAATGAAACCAGTCTGAGCAAGAGTGAGACTCCATCTTTACTAAAAATAGAAAAATTAGCTGGGCTTGGCTCCCGTAGCACAGTGGTTAGGGCACCAGTCTCATACACCAAGGGTAGCGGATTCAAACCCAGCCTGGGCCAGCTAAAACTAAAATAAAAAAGTAAACGTCTTTAAATGGGCAGCACCTGTGGCTCAGTGAGTAGGGTGCTGACTCCATATACCGAGGGTGGAAGATTCAAACCCAGCACTGGCCAAACTGCAACAAAAAAATAGCCAGGCATTGTGGCAGGCACCTGTAGTCCCAGCTACTGGGGAGGCTGAGGCAAGAGAATCGCCTGAACCCAAGAGCTGGAGGTTGTTGTGAGCTGTGATGCCATGGCACTCCACCGAGGGCAACAAAGTCTTTAAAAAAAAAAAAAAAAAATTATTATTCCAGGGCACTCTACCCAGGGCAACAGAGTGAAACTTTGGCTCAAAAAAAATTTTTTTTTCATTTGTTAAAATGAATTATTTGCTCTACAAAAGATTTACTGGCAGGAGTCCTCTCTGTACGTACACAGAATGCTTAATATAAACGTATGGTGAATATTAGAAAGTTGACTCACATTATATGCATAAGGCCTGTTTATAGGAAGCCAGAAATATTTTTAAATGCTTAATTCTATCTTTTCCTTCAGTCATAATCTTCAAGTTATTTCTAGCTTTCATGCATATTCTTTAATTTTGTTCTTCCCATTCAAGCACATAATATATTATTGGCTTAAGTTCAATGAACTTTAGATTGAAACTAAAAATGTATTGCTTTTAGGATTTCTAGTAATTTTTTTTTTTTTTTTAAGAGACAGAGTCTCATTTTATTACCCTCAATAGAGTGCTGTGGCATCACAGCTCACAGCAACCTTCAAGTCCTGGGCTTAGGGGATTCTCTTGTCTCAGCCTCCCGAGTAGCTGGGACTACAGGTGCCGGCCACAGCACCCAACTATTTTGTTGTTGTTGCAGTTTGGCTGGGGCTGGGTTTGAACCCTTGGTATATGGGACCCCAGTGCCCTACTCACTGAGCCACAGGCGCCGCTGATTTCTAGTAATTTTGACCTCTTCTCCATTATACTGATTCTAAAATTTTTATTTCTTGTCATTCTTCCCCCCCCCCTACTTAGCATTTATTTTTATAAAATAAGAGAAAAATGCAAAAGAAGTATTTAAATAATGCAGGACAAGCAGAGATGGAGAACTTGCCAGAATGGAGCCACTGATGGGCTAACAGTGTCAGTAGAAAAGTAGTTTTCCCAGGAGGAGGCTTATCCATTGCACTCCAGATATGCTGACCCCTGCGATTTCCTCAAGTGCGGGAAACTCAACTGCACAATTTGTGGTAGTGGGGGACTGCATTCATGCTTTGCCCTAGTACAAAAAAAAAATCTTTTTGCAGGGAAGATTTATATTGGCAAGGATTTACATTGTCAGCTGCAACCAGGCTTATAGGCACCCTGCATTATAAGCAACAATGTTTTTGGTGCAGCAGTTTATACTCCTAAAGCGTTTGAGCACCTTCCCCCGCCCCCTTTTATTCAAAGTGAATTGAACAAATTCATATGCTAGTGCAATAGAAGTTGGGTTGAGGAAAAATGGAAATGTGATAAAGTCACATGAAGTTTTTCAGGCTAAACATTATGTTGTTGGGTATTTAGTGGATTGGCTTTTTAGAAGTTCACCTTTAAACAAGAAGAAAGAAAGAAAAAAGGACCCACCGTCAGCTACCTGCAAAGCCAAAGATAACCTGTGGTTCTAGGAAAAATGTGAAAAAGGCAGACTGAATTAATCTCATTCTCCTAAGGAATGTAGATAAATAGCACACGTTTCATCTAGAGTGAACTATTGGACAGAAAAGACTCACTTTTTTCCTTTGGAAAATATGACAATGAAGACCAGGGATGGAATTCTTCACTTTACAAAAGGATTTATCACTGGATTTTTTATGTAATGAAGAGGTTTCTGTAAAATAAACAGGTTGAACCTGATATTCTCAGAAGTTGAAGCAGATTTCTTAGGCATTCAGTATTAGGTTGGATTTTACAGTTTTTTAACTTTTCAGGGACCCACCTATTACATAAAGTAAGATGACTTTTGACCTTCACATTGTTAATTTGTTAAGAAAACTGGAGAAACAATATGAAGTGTACATCAGATATGAGTTTACTGGACTCAGCCTTTAGTTTACTGGAATCACAATAAGGCACAGCTCTTAAAAATTTCCTGTGCAGCATTTGAGGCTCATCTTGTGGCTATACTGTAGTGAGATTATTTGGCTTGAAAGTGTCTTGAATTTTCTGAAGTTTAACATCGTACTATATCTTCCCTTGACTACTAGGCTAGCATAGAGCTAATAACAATCCTGATAATGATAAAAATAATACCAATATTTAAGGCTTATCACAGATGTAAGGAAGTTCAAACATTCCCTCTCATAGTTCAAGTCTAAATCTGTTGAAGTGAATTGACAATACACAGATTAATAGGAAAAAAAAAAAGCACACAGTTTTATTTACTTGCATAAGCACCGGGAAATCCCAGAAGAATAATTACCCAGTAACCCAATGAGGCACACACCCTTATATACCTTCTTCATAAGGGAGTGGAAAAAGAAGGCAGACAATTCTTTTGGGGGTTAGTAAATGATTACAGGGAGAATAAATGGACCCAGAAGACAGAAATTAACTTGTAAATGATTCTGTTTGGAGTTTGAATGAACCTGAGAGGCAGACACTATCTTGTGAAAAGTCAGGTCAGGTATAGTTGTATTTCTTGCTCTTCTTTTCTACAATAGATAATTTTAAGGAGGTGATAGAGGGTAATTGTTTTCCCTTTGTTGAGTCTCGGTAAGGGAATGTCAAGGTATAGCTTTTTCCAGCATCTGCTGACCTTCAAGGACCTTTAATTGAAAATAATTAGCTACCAGGTACATTTGGGGTGCAATTCCCTGGGTTCCTTCAAAGATTTACTCTGGGGCAGACAATCTTCTAAGCACTTTATAAGCATTTCTTTATATATAAGAGTATTTCAAGTCTTCTCTTTAGAAATTACAAAGACTATACAGGATTTGGAAATGAGACTGTACCAAACAATGGCCAAAGAAGAATTGTCGATTCCATACCTTCTCTTTTGCCTGGTCGCTCAGAAATATAATGTCATTAGCTGTGATCATTACTGCTTGTCACCTCACATTATTTTTATCCCTGTATTCACTGTAGTCTACTTTACTTTCCACGTAAATTCGAGACCCCTTTTGCACATACTGATACGCCACATCTCTGGAGACTGGCTGGAATATGATATTCTGTGCCATGTTGTCTTTTGACTGGCATCACCCATTTGGTATACTTCACTGTCCCTCGATTGCCACGTCTCATTTGTTGCTAGAGAAAATATTGTGACTGAAGGTTTTTGTTCTGCCTGTCTCATGATAGGGTCCTGGCCCACTAGCTCATGTAACTGAGCATAATTCAGGAACCTTTCAAGAACCAAACCACTAGCTGTTTTGAACTCATACAAACTGGTGAGGTACCTATAATACAGGTCTTCGAAACATGGCTTCTATTTTCTTTTCTTACAATCTAATTTTTATATATTTCTTATTTATATTTATTTATTTATTTGAGACAAAGTTTCACTTTCTTGCCTCCTGTGGAGTGTGGTGGTGTCACAGCTCACAACAACCTCAAATTCTTGGGCTCAAGAGATCCTCTTGCCTCAGGCGCTTGGGTATCTGTGATGACAGGTGCCTGCCACATGCCTGGCTATTTTTTAGAGATGGGGTCTCGCTCTTGCTCAGCCTTGTCTCAAATCTGTGAGCTCAAGCAATTCACTTGCTTTGGCCTCCTGGAGTGCTGGGATTACAGGCATGAGCCCCTGTGCCCAGCCCACAATCTAATTTTTAGACTCTTCCTTTGACCTAACCCCTTTATTTCCCCCAAATCTATAGGTATCCAGAGGCAGATAGCAGTGCTGATGATGCTTTATCATAAATAGGAAACTTTGGAGTTTTGCTCACACAATAATGAAGCCGTTTATTTAATAAATACAATATCTGAGAAAAGGTGCATATATACATTAGGAGAAACACCTCCTCAAAGGAGCTGGAAATTTCTTTACGAATAGCATCATGAAAACTGGGACGCACTATTTGAATCCAAGTACGTTTTCTTATCTGCTGTTACCATCAACTCAAAATCAAATTTTATTCCTTTGTATGTACAGTTGGAGTCCTTGTGGTTTTTGGCAAGAGCAGCCTCTTAATACATAGGCCAAACCAAGGGCTGTTTCCCTTTCTTCTTTCAATTCAGAGACTCAAGCGTTCCCAAGGTAAAACTTGAAGAGTTGTACTCTTTTCCCACCAGGAGTTTCATGCTTCTTGTTCCTGTGTGGGCCTCAGAGACCCCAGGGTATCCCAGGGGCCTGCTGAGCTTCTCTCAGTTCCTGGCATTTGGAGGGAACAACTGCTCCGTGGAACAGGCAGGACACAGAAGTGAAGGAGGCCAGGCCCTGCCTCCCTACCACATCTGGAGGGAACTTGGGGTCCTCTGCCTTGTGTGACCCTGATGGGAAACCTGGGCAGGTTGTGAACTGGGAAGGCCCTGCCCCTTGCCATGGGAGGAAACTGTGGTTCAACTATACTAACATTGATGAGGCTGGGGTTCAAGCTGAGCCTGCCTCCTGCTTGGTGAGATCTCTATAAGTGTTTTCTATTTAGTCCTAACAACAACCCTATGAGACAAATGCAGGAAGATAAATAAATAAGTAAAATCTTGTCTTACTGATAAGAAAATTGAGTCTTGGAAATGATGACTTACTTTAGTTACACAGCTAATTGGTTGTACAGCAGAATTCAAACCCAGAGCCTACACTTGGAATTTAATCTCTTTAGCTTAGGCAAGAATTATCTTTCTATCCATCTTTCTTTAGCTCATACACCCTTTCTTCATTTAAAAGTAAAGATATTGACCTGGGCTCCATGGCTGAAGCCTGTAATCCCAACACTCTGGGAGGCCAAGGCAGGTGGATTGCTTGAGCTCAGGGTTTCAGAGCAGCCAGAGAAACCATGAGACCCTGTAACTAAAAATTAGTCTATAGGCGTTGTGGTGGACACCTGGAGTGCCAGCTACTTGGGAGACTGAGACAAGAGGATAGATTGAGCCCAAGAGTTTAAGGTTGCAGTGAGCAATGATGCCACAGCACTCTGTCCAGGGTGACAAAGCAGGAGTCTGTCCCAGAAAAAAAAATAAAAAAATAAAGTAAAGATATTGATATAACAACATAAAATGAATACTTTCAAGTGTGGCAGGATTGTATGTCTAGATATTTCTGAGGATTTTCTTTTCTGCTTTTGTAGGCCCCTAAAGTTTCATTGACAATCACTGACCTGTGGCAGATTGATTAACAGGAGAAAAAGCATACAAATTTATCTAATGTGTATACATGCGAGACTTCAGAATGAAGATCCAAAGGTATAGGGTGAACCAGCTAAGGAAATTTCACCCCAAAATGAGTCTCTAGTATAAAGAATATTTTAAATTGAAGGCCATTCGAGGTCAAGAAATATTGAAGGGGGCCTTCCCTCTATCTGTATAAACTGGAGTGTTCTGATCAAAGGATCAAAGGGAATAATGACTCCCCTTATCCCTTCTTGTTATCCTAAAATATTTCAGGAACGAGGGTCGAGTATGGAGGTGAGCCTGGCCTAAATTTCTTTGGGTCATAAACACCTATCTCCCAGGTTAATCTACAAGTCAATCTATTTCTACCCCCCATCCATTCATCCTCCCTAGCAACTGCTTATGCCCTATGCTCCTCAATCTCCCCCTCCTCTCTAAAAGGCCTATATAAAGATACTTGAATTCCATTAGAAAACTGGATTACTACTCTGTGATTTCTCACTGTGCACAGGGTAAATATATACTTTCTTTTTTTGATCTGCCTTAATGTGAGTTGATCTTTCAGTGAAATTTGGGAGAAACGACAATTTTTTCCTCACTTCTACAAAGGGAAATTGGTCATTTTTATGCTTAGGTTCAATAAAGTATAAACTAAAATAAAATCCTAAGCCCCCCAGTGACTGAACAGATCCCTCTTGGCCAAGAGACCCCAGAAAAACCTTAAAGCTGAGTTCCTGGCATGAAAAAAAGAGAGGTTGGACACCCCCTCCCTTTTGGAATTTAGACTGATTGTAAACTGGACCTAAGGCCATATGTGTGGGTGAGGGGAAACTTCCTCTTTCCCCTGAAAGTTCACTGAAAGATCAACTCACGAGTAAAACAGATTAATAAGAGAAAGAGGATTATTTACTGTGTGCATGGGGAGAGAGTCACAGAGTGATTACCTAATATGCCAGTGGGGTCCAAAAATCTTTATACCCTCTTTTTAGATAAGAGGAGGAGATGAAGAATATAGGTAATTCTGTTTAGGGGTAACAATGGTTGCTAGGAAGAATGAATGCATCAAGAAAACCAATTGACTTGAGAATTAATCTGAGAGGCAGGTATTATTTAAAATTATTTGAGCCAGGTCTGGCTGCATTCTTGATCTTTTTTTCAGCAATATATTGAGATAACAGGGAGGGGAGAGGAAGTTAGCTGTTTTTTCGATGGGTCCATCTGATTGTGCAGGTAGAGAAATAGCCCCTTGCAAAGTGTTAGTCTTTCTGTACCCTCCATGGGTCTAGATCAGTGATTTCCAAACCATGTGCCTCAGCATACTGGTGTGCTGCAAAAAATTTTAAGGATCATTAATTAAATTATTTTCGAAAGAAGTTCAAAGCATAGTAAGTATATTCTTTTTTTTTAACTCTCTTTTTGATCAACAGAATTTAAGTGTGCCATGGAAGTTTAACTATAGGTTCAAGTATGCTGTGAGAGAAAAAAAGGTTGAAAAACACTGGTCTAGAGATTCATTAAGCAAAGAATAGGATTCACAGTGTTTCTTCTGGTTCTGTGAAACATTCCTTCCAGGTTGTAGAAGATTTATAGAAGATAATCCTCCCACCTTCTACAAGGCCTCCAACATACGATCTTGGTCCTTTATACCACATCCGAGTTACTAAAGTTACGGCTGGCATGCTCACCACTTCCTTAACCACGTATACATCACCTCCTGAATGGCCCCAGAAAGTTCATCAAACAGGACACAACTTCATATAAAAGAGCTCCCTTATCCTAACTCAGCGCTATGATCGTTTTCCATTTTGGGTGGCAGCCCATCTGCTTGTGGATGCTCTTAATAAATTTCTGCTATTAACTCTACCTGGCCTGGTTCTGTGTGGTACCTTTTCACCTTTCGACATCTAGCACAAAAGCCTGTTTATTTCTAAGAGCCTTTAATTTGAAATACTCCTTATACCAAGAAGCTATATTTTGGGGTGAAATTTTCTGAGCTCCTTCACATACAAGGCAAAAGGTTAAGTCATACCTGCAGGCCATCAATTTACTTAATAGAACACTTTGAGTATATTGTGGCTTACTCTATGATAAACAAATTTCCTTATTTTTTTTTTTTTTTTAGTGACAAAGTCTTACTTTATGGCCTTTGGTAGAGTGCTGTGGTATCACAGCTCACAGCAACCTCCAACTCCTGGGCTTAGGCGATTCTCTTGCCTCAGCATCCTAAGTAGCTGGGACTACAGGCACCTGCCACAATGCCCAGTTATTTTTTTGTTGCAGTTTGGCCGAGGCCAGGTTCAAACCCGCCACCCTCAGTATATAGGACCAGTGTCCTACCCAGTGAGCCACAGGTGCCGCTCAGATTTCCTTATTTAAAGGAAGGCTTGATGTATGATAAACAGATTTCCTTATCTTAAACATTCCTTTCTACTGATCCCAAGCCTTTGAACAAAGCTTTATTTCTTTAACCAATTGCAAATCAAAGAAACTTTGAATCTACCTATAACCTATAAGCCTTCACCCTTCAATGTGTTCTATCTTTTTGAGCCACAGCCATGTATTAAAATACATTCTGGGTATTGATTTATGATTTCACCTGAAATTTCTGTTTTCCTAAAATGTGTAAAACCAAACTAAGCCACACCACCTAAGGACCACTTACTCAGGCTTCTTGGGTATGGCTCCCGGGGCCATGGTCTCACATATTCAGCTCAGATTAAACTTCTTCATTTTAAAGAGTTCAGGTATTTTTTCATTAGCAAATGTATAGACATCCATGTAGAAATACGACTGGACAAAAAGGGTATGATCTAACGCTAAGAGACTGAGGGAAAACCCAGCAAGCCTGTCTCAATAGGTATGTCCTAGCCTCTCTGAGCATGCAGGGCCTTCTTTGGAAAGGGGGGGGACGTCTCTATAACCTGTAGTCAAACAACGTAGGTCAGATAATTTCTTTATGGCCAGTATTTACACAGAATAATTTTAGGTTTTATGGCTGGTTTAGAGGAAAAAACGATTCTGGCTTTTACCACATACATATAACCTGCCTTGGGGAAGAGGAATTCCACCTTCTTTCTAGGACTAGCCTCAGGGGGTAAGTAAGACTGAGAGACAGGAGGGCAAGAGAAGGCCAGAGAAAAACTTTTGTTTCTGTACTGGTTTTGGTTTTTTTTGTTGTTGTTGTTGTTGCTGTCTTTCTTTTCCAGATTAATGTGAGGGTATGAACAGTTAAGTTATAATGTTTGCATTTGTTAGGAAGAGTCTCTGTTATAGTTGTGTCCCACATGAGGTACTGTTTTTTGAACTCCAGTGCTTTCCTTTCTCACTGGTACCTAAGTGGAAGCTTCTTCTCCTTAAGTGACACAAAAACAGAAAGAGACCCAAAGAAGCTGTTGGTACAAGTGGAGAAATAAAATTTTGACACCTGTTTAATGCTCCAGGAGAGAGGAGTGTTCTGCTCCCATAGTGGGGAGTGGGGTGCAGCCAGAGGATGGAGGATAAGAAGCCAAGGGGATACTCAGGGCATTTGGAGGAGGCTCAGTACCAGGCTCTTCTGTAAGGCACAAGTTCGCTGATCCATCACCTTCAGCTATTTGGCTAAGTCCAGGTCCTAGCCCAGAGTGGAAGACTTGGACATCTTACCTGGGGTAGATGTATCATGAAAAGACCTTGATCCCTGACCAAGGTAAGGGTGAACAGAACCAGGTGAGAATTTTCTTGCTAAAACAACAAAAACAGGGCTACATCTAAAGAAAAATGCTATAGCAAACCAGGCAAGATCTGATCTAACTTTTGATCAATCAAAAATAACTAAAATCATGAAACATGCCCTATGTGACAAACCAGAAGGCCCTAAGGTAAAAATATTTAAGGTGGAGGTAAAAATATTTCTGAAGGTTAAAGTCTCCCAATACTTGGAAAGCCTATGGGCTCTTCACAGTTTGGCTTTTCTGTGCCAGGAGAGAGTAGTTTCTGCCCTTTCTGAGCAAAGCATCACCCAGACCAGGACTACCAGCCATTGTTGAAAGCTTCCCATTGGTTATTAGTAAGGAGCAGCCTCTGTAAGTGAGGAGTGTCAATGTCTTTGGGAATGTCTTTTGAGCACAAAATAGCTTCCACAAAGTTACTTTATTTTAAAAATTAATATTCAAGTTATTAAGTTTGCAAAATAAAAATCTTAGTTATTAAACTTATAAATTCAGTTACAGATCATAATATTTTGTGTAATATTCTAGAAAATTTTCATAATCACTCTGAAAGGGCCTTTGATTATAATGTTTTATATTATTTACAAATTTGGTAAATTAAACTCTTTAAATATTTCGAACGCATTTATACATTTAATGTATGAAATCTGAAAATTATGTTTGGTGAACCTGTCACTGTGTGCTTATGTTAGCAGCACTATACGAACAGCTCAGGAACCTTGGCATATCAGTGTCTCAGGGTGGTCTTTATGTCCATGTGTGGTGGTGTCTTGCTCAGTGGAGTTGATTATTGTTGCATGTTTTTGTGTGTCATCACAAGAATGTTGGAGCTTGAATTAGAGCAACTAACAAACATTCATAAATTTCTTGTTAAACTTGGCTAGAATGGAAGCCAAATCAGGGACATGTTAGTCCAAGTTTATGGGGATAATTCCATGAAGAAAACAGCACTGTATAAATGGATTAAACATTTTTCTGAGGGGAGAGAAAGCATCTCTGATGAAGAGAGGTCAGGGAGGCCAGTAACGAGCAGAACTGATGAAAACAATGCAAAAACTTCTCAAACTGTGTGTCCAAATCATTGGCTGACTGTGAGATGTAACATAGCAGACCAAGTAAATATCAATAGAGAAACAGTTAGGAAAATCTTAACTGAAGATCTTGGGTGACAGCTCATGGCTCTTGCATCATTAACAATGTACCAGCTCATACAACACTGTGTGTAAGGGAGTCTTTAGCCAGCAAACACATAACTGTGTGGGAACACCCTCCCTGATCACCTGATCTGGCCTCCAATGACTTTTTCTTTTACCCAAAGATAAATATTGAAAGCAAGGCTTTTTTGTTTGTTTGTTTTTTGTGACTCTGTCTCACTGTCGCCCTTGGTATAGTGCCATGGCTTCACATCTCACAGCAACTTCAAACTCTTGAGCACAAGTGATTCTCTTGCCTCAGCCTTCCAACTAGCTGGGACTACAGGTGTCTGCCACAACACCTGGCTAATTTTTCTATTTTTAGTAGAGTTAGGGTCTCGCTCTTGCTCAGGTTGGTCTCAAACTTCTTGAGCTCAAACAATCCACCTGCCTCGGCCTCCCAGAGTGCTAGTATTATAGGGGTGAGCCACCATGCCTCGCCTGAAAGGAAGATATATTGATGACATTCAAGACAATAAGCACAATACACTGACAGCTTTGATGACCATTCCAGAAAAAGCGTTCCAAAATTGCTTTGAAGGGTGGATTAGGTGCTGGCATTGGTGCAAATGTACCTAAAGGGAAAACTTTGAAGGTGACCATAGTGATATTCAGCAATGAGGTATGTAGCACTTTTTCTAGGATGCGTTTGTAAACTTAATTGTCAGACCTTGTATTTCCTCTGAAGAGCTACAATTCTTTGACTAATAAATAAATAATAAATAAATAAACTTTCCCAAGACCTTGTGTCCTATAAATTTACAATAAATTAAACATATAAATATGGAGAATCTTATCTTCCGTTGACTGTTCTGATACTGTTAACAAAAAGTAAAATTTCGGCTTGGTGCCTGTAGCTCAAGCGGCTAAGGTGCCAGCCACAGACACCAGAGCTGGCAGGTTTGGATTCAACCCAGGCCTGCCAAACAACAATGACAACTACAATCAAACAAACAAACAAAAATGGCTGGGCGTTGTGGTGGGTGCTTGCAGTCCCAGCTACTTGGGAGGCTGAAGCAAGAGACTTGTTTAAGCCCAGAAGTTGGAGGTTGCTGTGAGCTGTGATAGCACAGCACTCTACCCAGGGAGACAGCTTGAGACTTTGTCTCAAAAAAAAAAAAAGTAAACTTTTGATCTAAGATTACAAGTATAAATATCTATTTTATATACTTTTCATTAGCCCCACAAGGTTGATCTGTGAAATGTTCTAAAGTCCCCAATTCTCTTAAACATAATTAGTACTTAACAATACCAAATATATAATTTCCAATATTTTAATTTGATATATATTTCATATGTATACATAAGTATAAATCTATTTCTAAGCCACTAAGGAAATAAATATGTCATCCTAAATGATTTTGAGCTTCCCTTCCTTGCAAATTTTGGCAGAGTTGTGCATGGACCAGAGAAACACTGAGTGAGGGTTGAGGGCTGGAGCTTCAGGCTTCAGGGCAAGTTTTCTAATGCACGTGCTAGGCCTTGTTCTAAGTGATTGAGATACGAGGTGTATCAGTGAAGAAAACAGACAAGGTTCTCTGCCCCTGTAGAGAATGCATTTTCCCAGGGAAACAACACACCACACACAAGTAAAGTAAGAAAACAGAGAAGAATGGAGGCATGAGGAGGGCGGTATAGGCAGGCTGTGAGATTAAGCAGAGGCTTGAATGAAATGAGGTTCGAGAAGTGGACATCTGGGGGACATTGTGCCGAGCAGAGGGAATGAGCCCACGCCCTGAGGCCGGAGTGTGCTGAGCATGTTCAAGGGCCAGCCTGGGGAGGAAGGCCTGAGGGGCCCAGAGACCACCTCATGTCAGGGTTTGTAGGATTTTTCCTAATATGGCTCCTCAAACTTCCCGTCCAATGATCCTTGAGGTGGGGCTTGGGGGAGGAGCCGTGTGTGCGCATGTGTGTGAGTGTGAGCAAGAGGATTTGTGTGCACAACTCTAAGTTTCCTTCCTTCCTCTCTAGATCTGTCTACCTTTGTGTTCTGCAGTCACTTCAGAACAATATGCCCTACACAGAATCCCCAACCTCTCAGACCTACCATTCATCCTCTATTTTCCATCTCTCTTAAGAACATAAACTTCTCCCCAACTAATCTGCCAGAAAGTTTCTTCTCTCTCATGCCCCCAAGTCCTATCAGTTCCACCCCCACCTGGATCCATCTCCTCCTCATCCCCACAGCCTCTGCTACCATTGGTCCTGCCTGGCTTCTGGCAACCATTTACTTCGGGTCTCTCTTCACTCAGCTGTCAGACTGACCTCTCTCAAACCTCAGTTTGATTTCCTAACTCCCTGCTTAGCCCCTTTCATGGATCCCAACAGGCCACCGGATAAAGCTCTCGCTCATTAGCCTGGCTCCCAACCCTTGTCCATCCTATTCCCACCCACCTCTCTCATCTTATCTCCATCACCTTAAGTTCCAGCCACCCCAGACAATCACCATCAGCAGGGCACAACTTACATTTTCACGCCTTGGTGGATGCTATTAATAAGTCTTGAAATGCTTGTCCTCTCCCTGTGATCATTTGTGTAGACTTCAGGATCAGGCTCAAGGGAATGTCACTGCAATTCCATCCCCTCCCCCGACCTCCCCCAACCATGCCCCCAGCACCCTGGAACTTGCCTTTGGCCTTGCCCTTGCAGTAAGTGGGACCACATTTCACCACTGTATGCCTGCCCCTAGAAACACAGGTTTCCAGCCTCTTGCTACCTCCGCAAACATTCCCACTACAGCACAACCATATTTCTAGTACTCCTAGGAGCTCTCACAAAGTTCACAGTCAAGTCCAGCTAATGCTACTGAAGATCTGATATTTGTTTTATTCCACTTTCTCTGCTACAGTAAGTACAGTCCTCCCAGGAATCAACCACATATGTGTGGAGTGGCAGAATTGGGACTTGGTTCAAGTCCCAAGTACTGAGTTTTCTACTCCCCATGCACAATGTAGATCTATATTTATGTATACATTTATATATACTTAAAGTTCAAAAAAACCCTAAAAATATATATACTACATGGATATGTATAAATATATACTTATCTCTTCTAGATCTATTCTATAGCTTATGTGTGTGCATACCCACATATGTATAAATATATACTTCTCTCTCCCAGATCTATTCTGTAGCTTATCTGTGTATATACCCACATACCTAAAATGAAAGTTCCATCCTTAGAAGGTTGTTTGTACATGACAACATTTCTGCCAGTAGGTATTTATGGGTCTTAATATTCTTGCATAAATGTGTAACTATATACATATTATTATATGCATATCCCATAAATAATTTTAGGATCTTAGTAGCTACTACTAATTAGCTACTAATAGATCTAGCTAAATAAGCACAATTTTAGAGTTCCAGTAAAAAATGATAATCTAAAAATTGCCAGTCGTGCTATTTCTAGTCACCTGCTCTCCAAAGAAAAATTCACTTCTGCAACAAATACGGCTTCAGTCTCCCCAGTGGCACAGAAAGTGCTCATTGTCTCGGCAGACTCCAATCCCCTGTCCAGCTCCTCTGTTGGGATGGATGACAGCCGTGTGCCTCAGTGGGGAGATCCGTTGCTCATTTTCCCTGGGAGTCCTAAGAGATAAGAGGTTGTGCCAAGTTCTGGGCCACTTCCCTTCAAGGCTCCACAGTGTCCAGGAGGTGAGTGCGGGTGGGAGGCCAGAGGCCTGGGGCGCCTCCTCACACCTCCATCTCTGCTGTCGTCAGAGAGCTTCCTGGCTTCCTTTTGTGATCAGCTGGCCCTGGAAAGGCTGTGGCAGATGGCTAATTACCATAATGCACAGAACTTTGGAGGGTCCTGGGTGCAAACCCAGGCGTGACCAAGCCAAGAGCAGCTGCATCGAATGCGGCATGTGGAGCCAACAGTAGGCTTTACCCACACACCCATTCTGACCTTTCCAATGGGAAGCTGACAGCACGGTGCAGAACAGATGGGCAAGAGAAACACGAGGGAAAAGCCCTCTCGAGCAGCTGTAGTGTCCCTTTTCCAGCCTCCTCGCCTAACAGCTCGGGAGCTGACATGAAGCTCATTATCCCCATTGTGTCCTTCTCTCATGGTGTTTATTCTCAGGATGAGCATAAACCTGGGTAGTGCCATTCTTAGCAAACCTAGCTGTTGGGAAACTTGGTTTCTAAACAAAAGGTTGCTTGCTGCAGTTGGAATCCGCCGGAGCCTGCCTGCTTCCTGACCTTGGCAAGCATCTCTCCCCACAGGTAAACCCCAGGACCCCCACCAGCTGATTTGGCGCTCTCTGCTTGTCACTAGAACCAACCCTGAATTGGGAGAGATATAAGAAGCTTTTGCTCATGCTTGGGATTTAACGTCAAGTCATATTAGCTGGTGTTGACATCAAATGTTTAGAGCTAAAAAAGAAATACATTATTGTAGCAAGAGTGAAGAATTCTTTTTTTTAAATTGGGATTCCTTTTCATTGCATACCAATGGGAGTGTCAGAGATGATTTTTACATGTTCCTGACTGCTGCACCCACCTCTGCCCCCACCTGGTTTGCTACTTTAAAGATGGAACCAAATTTTTGCTTAGGAAATCTTGATATTCATGGGCTGTGGTTCTGTGTAAAATTACAAAGGAGGCTCACATATATGTCTAAATGTTTAAAGTTATAAATCAAGTTAACAAACTGTTAAATAAATGTGATATGTTCTCCTAACCTGGCAAAATTCCTTTTTAAAATTTTTATTTATGGCTCAGCGCCTATGGCTCAAGTGGCTAAGGTGCCAGCCACATACACCTAAGCTGGCAGGTTTGAATCCAGCCCAGGCCCGCCCGCCAAACACAATGACGGCCACAACCAAAAAATAGCTGGGCATTGTGGCAGGTGCCTGTGCTCCCAGCTACTTGGTAAGCGGAGACAGGAGAATCGCTTGAGCCCAGGAGTTGGAGGTTGCTGTGAGCTGTGATGCCATGACACTCTACCCAGGGCGACAGCTTGAGGCTCTGTCTCAAAAAAAAAAGTTTATTAAATTATTTTTTTTCACTTGGTTATCATTGTTTACGAATATTCCTTTTTAGAGATCTGGAAGGCCTGTTTTGAATTTGGACTCCATGGACTCCCCAGAGTTCTGAGCCAGAACGTAGTATCCTGGGAGAGCTCCTGGTCCATAGACCCTTTTACCCCCATCCTCCTCCCCCAACTATATCTCACATGGAGGGAGCCTCTTGTACACATGTGAGGACACTCCAGCCCAGCTGTGAACACACTTCTGCCCACAGTGGCCTAGGGGTATACACAGAGGCACTGAGGATCCAGGAAAGAGGGTAGACCAAGTCCTGGGAGACTTGCTGAGGGAAGGCCCAACCCTTCTGTCAGGGGACTCTGGGGTCCTAGGTATCTGCAGGGTGGTCTAGAACAGTGGTCAGAAAATTGTGGTCTATGGGCCAAATCTGGCCTATTGTCTGTTCTTTTTTTTTTTTTTAAGCAGGGTCTCATTCTGTCACCCTGAGTAGGGTGCTGTGACATCATAGCTCACAGCAACCTCAAACTCTTGGGCTCAAGAGCTCTTCTTGCCGCAGCCTCCCAAGTAGCTGGGATTACAGCCACCCGCCAAAATGCCCAGCTAATTTTTCTATTTTTTGTAGAAATGGGGTCTCACTTTTGTTCTGGTCTTAAATTCCTGAGCTCAAGCAATCCACCTACCCCAGCTTCCCAGAGTGCTAGGATTATAGGCGTGAGCTACCACACCTGGCCCTGTTGTCTGTTCTTACAAATAAAGTTTCATTGGAAGATAGTCATGCTCTCTCATTTTTATGTTGTCTAGGGATACTTTCATGCTACAATGGCAGCATTAAGTAGTTTGGCCACATGCCTAAAATATTACTGTCTTGTCTGGAAAGTAGAGAGGAAAGCAAATTCTGGGCAGGCAAACTCCGGGCAGGCAAACTCCTTGGCCAAATGGGTCCTTCAGCATATAGGGATGAACACAGTGGGAGGACAGCCATAGCTAGCTCCTGTAATGCACAGTGCTGAGGCTGGACCCCTCCTTATGAGTCTAAAAGCAATACTGCTTCCAGATACGCCTATTGTGGTAGAAAGTACCTCAAATCCAAAAGGCCCGAGAAATTAATAGCTATTTGGTTATTAGAGGGTAGGGAAGAGAAGAGAAGGGACTGAGCAATGTGCCAGAGTAGTAAAGAACTTTTAAAAACAGGAATGACATAATTTTACCATAAGTTTATGTACAGTGCTGTGATATAACTCCTGACCACTCCAATCTTCAGTGAAGTCTGCTGTATACCCAATAGCTATGTAGGCCTCAGCAGTGGTAGGTCTGGTAGGACTTCAGGGAAGGGCCAGTCACAAGTCTGAGTCTCCATAGTAACAGAGGCAACATGTACAGAATGGCAGCATGCTCCTCGAGCAATTTAATTCTCCAGAGGCAGGAAGTGAAAGCTAAAATTTACTGTGAATTTGCCCTTAGGACTTTACCAGAAAAATTGAGGAAGATGCTGAACTTTAAAGAAATTGAGGAATGAGTCAATCTTGTGCAGCTGTAAAGGGCAGGGTGACCTCAGTTACGTTATAGCACACATTTTTATAGCTAGATATTAAAAAGCACATCTTTCTAAAATATATAATAAGTACTTGACATATTTGAAAGTGCAAATCCTTTTGAAAACATGTAATCTATACCTAACAACTGGACATTCAGTTTGTTCCCTCAAATTTGACCCTTGCCTTGGTGATTTATCCAATACTCAGATCCTCTCCACCTAGAGATCTTCTGAGCTCTTTCCAGACCTGGAGTTCTGCTACAAGGTGGCCATTTCAGAGGTGACACAACTGCCTGCTTACAGAGCCCTAATCATCCGCTGTACTGGATTCGCCTGTGTTCAGCATGGCTCGTGGGACCTCTGGGCTGGGAAGCTCAGTGCTGGTGGTTTCCCAAGGCACAGAAGTCTGTTCCCTGCTCCCTGCCTCTCAGTCACGGTGAAGTGCCCCCATCCTTCTTCTCCACTGGGCAGTCAGGGCAGCACCCTGGTATTCACCTCCCAGTTCTGGTGTTAATCCAGTTTTAGTTTTAGGTCTATCCAGCCTGTGGGTCCTTTTCCTCAATTTTGGGCCTAATAATTTCCATTTGTTCCTGGGCCGTCCTCATTGAGGATGATACAAAATTCCATTAGGAAAATGCCATTCTTCTAGGATTTCTCTCTTTTTAAAACCATGTTTAGTTTTTTTTATATACAAGGGAGAATAATCTAAGTGGCTTTATATTTTCTGCATGTATCTTGTTTTCATATGCAACAGAAATGATCCTTCATGGTTACTTAGTTGTATGTTAAGATTCTTCTCAACCAAATGTATATTTCTTACAAATCTGACATCTATTCCATCTCAAGAATCTAAAAATATTGGTCTTCATTATTGCAGAAATCAGATTTCATCTGGTCTTTTCTATTTTCAGACCTCTCAACTTCTTAAAAAGCCTCATAGACTGTCATCTTCTTGTTTGTATTTTAGAGGGGGCTACAGTGGACACTGACCAAATTGTCAAACCTAAATTTTACATGCACTGTAAAAACATGGCATCACACCAAAAATTCATAGCCTTTATCCTCTGACCTTGTATTTACCCAGAGATGCCAATCAGTCTCAAGTCTTGCTTTCAAATGAGCTCTGTCAGTACCCTCTCAATCGAACTGCCCTTTCTGCTTTTACTTTATTTTATTGTTTTTTGAGACAGAGTCTCACTATGTTGCTCTCAGTAGAGTGCCATGGCATCATAGCTCACAACAACCTCAAACTCTTGGGCTTAAGTGATTCCCTTGCCTCAGCCTCCCAAGTAGCTGGGACTACAGGCACCTGCCACAATGCTCAGCTATTTTTTGTTGTTCTTGTTGTAGTTGTCACTGTTTTTGGCCGGCCTAGGCTGGATTCGAACCCACCAGCTTTGGTGTATGTGGCTGGCGCCCTAGCTGCTGACCTATAGGCACTGAGCCCCTTTCTGCTTTTAGATAAAACCCTTCAGTTTTACTTCCTCACTATAAATTTTCTTTGCTAAATGCCTCTCTCAACACCTATTATTTCTATTTCTAACTTCCTATCTTGATCTATTTTTACCCCAAGGTATCTGTTCCATAATTGTAGTAACCCCAATCCCTAGACTTATGTGTATTTTGTTATAATGTTGTAGGGAAGGGAAAACTTTCCTTCTCTCTACCTTGTAAGCATTCAGTAATTGAGTCTATGAAATAAACTGACCTCAGGCATATTAACAGTAGAAAAGGTATATAGATTTATTATATGCATAGAAGCATCCTTGAAGAGAAAAGTGAATATTCTAAAACTCAGAGACATCTAAAAGCTCGTATACTCTCTTCATCAGGGAGAGTAGGAGGGATATGTAGAAAATTTAGGGAAGAGTAAATGATTTGGGGAAAGATCAATGAGCCCTGAGAAAAATAGGTGAAAGCCTGTCACAAAGTCCGTCTGGGCATGGAGTCACCTCCAGTCCTCCATGATAGGAGTTAATCTTTCCTGGTTGATGAAACCCTGGGGATTTATGACAAATGCATTCTGTTTGGGAGATCAGTCTTTAGGTAGGTAAGGGGAGCTCAGACAAAGCCTCTGCCAGCATCGGCTGTTTCCCAGGAGCCCTCAGTTCAAAGTCATCAGTATACCAACGTGGCATATTTTAGAGTAGCATTTCCTGAACTCCTTCAACACCTACTCTCAAAATGTCCAATATTTGCCCGGGCAGGGTGGCTCAAGCCTGTAATCCTAGCACTCTGGAAGGCTGAGGCAGGTGTATTGCTGGAGCTCAAGAGTTAGAGAACAACCTAAGCAAGACTGAGACCCCATCTCTACTAAAAGTAGAAAAACTATATGGGTGTGGTAGTACACTTGGAAGACTGAGGCAAGAGGATCACATGAGCCCAAGAGTTGGAGATTGCTGATGATGCCATGGTATTCTACCTGGTGTAATAGAGTAAGACTCTCTTTAAAAAAAAAAAAAAAAAATTGTACTTTCCCTGCAACTGGGCATAGTGAGTCTAGGGAGATAAGACTCCAGGCATCGCTGGCTGGTGGGAACTACCTATAATCATCCCTTTGAGAATACAGGGAGTCAGAAAGGGACTTCTGGACCCCAAGAGGAGGACAAAAACAGTGGAAAACTGGCAAGTGGTTGTGTGTGTTCGATCGACCTAATCCCACCAGCAACCATAAGTATAAGCAGCACTGAGACTGCAAATCGGAAAGGCCTTTTGGACTTGGCACTCAGTTGAACTGCCTCGGGGAGAGCTTGAGCAGGAGTGCGGAGAACTTTGGGCATTTTCTGGGGCCCGAGACAGAGCCACTGAGCTGGGCTGCAGAGAGCCATTGTGTGAGAGAACTGCCCCAGCAAGCTCGCCGCAGGGTCCCAGAGCAAGGATTGGGCGGGACCTAGTAACCTAGTGACTGAGCAGCCTAAAGGCGAGAATTGGGCTGCCTTACAGCTTTAACCCTGTTAAAGGGCAGAGTGAGATGGTTTTGGCACACTGGAGCCTCGGGCTGTTGCCCAGGGTAGAGTGCTGTGGTGTCACAGCTCATAGCAACCTCAAACTCCTGGGCTTGGTGCCACCCGGACCTCCGTAAGATCTATGCCGTGACCCCGCACCAACTGGGCCTCCACATGCCCTTACCAGAAACTGCATGAGCCACACAAACCTGCGTCCTCTCTACTGTGCCCTCCCTGCCTCCATACCGGACCACTCGTCTGGCCAGGGACCCTGGTAGCTGCGTACCCTCCGGAGTCCTCCCTGCCTCTGTGCAGAGCCCTTCTCCTGGCCAGAGACTGCTGGAGCCTTGGGCTCTCTGTGTCAAAGTCACTGGGCGCCAGGCACTCCAAGAACCATGTGCACCACCTCCCACCCTGTTGCTGGATCCGAGTGTGTCACACTCCGGAGCTGCTTCCACAACCAGAACTCCCTGACTCCCTGTGTAGAGGAACTACACAGGGTCACTCCCTACAAAGACCCAGCAACAATAGAGTGATCCCGCTGGGGTCTAATCTTGGAGAGACACCTCCCTAACTCTGAGAACGGCTGGAGGCAATGGTGAAAAATAATCATGAGGCGAAATCAACAGAAAAACTCTGGTAATATGAATAATCAGAGTAGATCAATTCCCCCAAGGATCAATGGGGCAGACACAGCACAAGATCCCATGCACAAACAAATGCTGAGATGTCAGAAATCAAATTCAGAATCTGGATAGCAAATAAGATCAAATTAGAATTCCAAGTAGTAACCCAAAACATATCTCAAGAATCCAAATTCAAAGACCAAATGACCAAAGATTTTGACAGACTGACACAAGAAGTTGCAGCCCTCTAAGATCTGAGAAACACAGTAGAATCCCTCTGTAACAGAATGGAGTGAGCAGAAGAAGGATTTCTGATATTGAAGACAATACTTTTGAATTCTCCCAAACTCTCAAAGAGGAAGAGAAATGGAGGGCAAAAACAGATCACTCTCTCAGAGAGCTCTGGGACAATGAGAAGAAAACCAATATTCATCTTATAGAGATCCCCGAAAGTGATGAAGGGGCTTCACAAGGCACAGAGTCTCTTCTCCATGAGATTATGAAGGAGAACTTTCCAGACATGCCAAGAGATTCTGAAATTCAGATAGCAGACAGTTTCAGAACTCCAGCACGACTCAATCCAAGTAAGACATCC
>CAUYPK010087521.1:0-38712 GCA_963574355.1 Loris lydekkerianus | reverse complement strand
AATTTTTAATTTTTATTTTTTTTTATTTTTTTTATTTTGTTTTGGAGCCATTTAGGTTTAACCATTTGTATACAAGTATTTTTAATTCAAGTTCTTTCATTTTTTTTTTTTTTTTTTTTTTTTTTGTTCTGACGATCCAGCTCCCCATGAATCAAACTGTCTTTTTTTTTTTTATTGCCTGTGTATCCTTCCCTTTCTTCCTTGTGTTTTTGATCTTTGCCACAGCCACCACAGCCTTATTGAGAAAGAAACTTCAAGGTAAAGAAAGGAATTGGAAGACAGACTGACACACCATGGAGACCTTGTCAAACACATCAGAAAAATGGAAGGAATACTGAAAATGGTAGATGACTGTATTTGAATTAAGGATTTGTATTACGTATTGCTGGATTTACCTATTTAAGTCACATTCTGTCAGAGATAATTTTCTCTCCTGGGGACATTTAGTAATGTGTAGACACATTTTTGATTGTCATGAGTGGGAGGAAAGCTATTGATATCTAGAGGACAGAGGCCAGGGACGCTACTAAACTCCTGATGGTGCACAGGATATCCCCTCCCAATCAAATACCTGGCTCAAAATTTCTATAGCGCCAAGGTTGAGAAACTCTTATCTATTTTAAGGGATTTCTAGAGTTCACTCCCTACGACTGGGAAAATAATCCTGCATCTTCTTTTTTTTTTTTTTAGAATAATAATGCAAATTGCTCACCTATTTGAAAAAACATAATATTCACCAATCATACATCTAGAACTCTCATCCATTGAGTCTGGTATGTTTGTAATTAATAGATTGGGAACATAGGCTGCAGCTATATATCCAAAATCACTACTCTATGCACATGGCATGTTAGTTCCAGCATCTTAATGTTCAGTCATGGTTGCCATAGCATCGAGCCCCTTGAAGTTGAGAATTGGCCATCAGAATGGCTGTGGTTGATATGGTTTCTACTGGAGCTGAAATTGTTACTTTCAGAAACATTAAAAACCTCTTTCAGAAACAATATGATTCACCTTCTGGACTTTCACTGTAAAGGTGAATATCTATCAAGAGTTTATTTCCTCTCTCCTCATAGCAATAATGTAAATATCTCAGAGTGGTCTTAGGAAAAGAAAAGATTAAGAATATGAAAAAAGCCAGTTCATTTCTTGAAAAGGGGAAATTATGTCTTTTTTTTAATCAGTTCATTAAGACCAGCTCCTAAACACAAGGATAAAAATTACTAATAGATTAAGTCACAAGAGATGAGCTTTCTGGTTTGAAATATGGAAGCTGGAGGCCCCAGATTCTTCTGTTCTGTGTCCATTCATGTTTTTTTTTTGATCCTGAATATGTGACATTAGGGAGGATGGGAGTTCAAAATTATGGCAACAATTACTCGGTAATGCAGTCTACTTTGATTTTCTCCTCTTAGTTCATTGGTAGTTGCTTCCCTCCAGTTCAGTAATATCCCTTTCAACAACCATAGCGCTGGTGTTCCAAATAGTTTAGGAAAGCACCCCAAAGCTGAATGAAATTGTGCAAAGTGTATTTTCAGCATGTATATACAATACCATGCCTCTTAAATATGCTTCTCTTTAAAGGATGCACATTGTAGCATGAGCTGTGTGCATATTTAATCTATCTTCCTCAAATATGCTATATGCTTAATATATATATATTCTATAAATGTAATAATAAAATGTACAATAGAAATACATATTTCTGTATGCAAATAAATATATTATACACAAAATTTTACTATGTAAAAATATGTGTTGCTTCTGAGTAACAAGATTCGATTCCATGTGCTCAACTCTCAAAGATGGTGGTAATTGCATTTGAAGCTAGAGAGCCAAAATCCTACCCATATTAATATTAACCTGTTTTATAACCTTGCAGAGCATGGCGCTGATTTTAAATATCTCTCAGAGGATTAAATTAATAAATCTTTGCTAGTATCGCTCCATGTGACAACAATGTTTCCTCCACCTGTGCTCCTGACAGCCCTCTGAGGAGAATATTCCCAGCTAGTACTGTTTCAACAGCTGTGTTGATCTCTTGTCTGATCTCCTGATGGGGCTGCAACCAACCCAGTCTCATATGGTTTCACTCTCTGCCAAATGAATTGATTTACTGATTTTAGTGGAATAAAAAATAATCATCTTGGGAGAAAGAGATGGCCTTCAGAATGTTTTTCTTTTCTTTTTATTTTATTTTATTTTTTTTTTTTTGGCAGTTTTTGGCTGAGGCTGGGTTTGAACCCGCCACTTCTGGCATATGGGGCCGGCACCCTACTCCTTTGAGCCACAGGCACTGCCCCTTCAGAATGTTTTTCATTCTGACAAGGTGAAAATGCACAAGCACCACATTTTATAAACCACTCTTTTCTATTTGTTTTCAGTACAATATCCCATATATTAAATGCCCAAACATTTTAAATGTAGTATAGTATTGGAAGTTGCCCGATGAAATTCCAAGATAGAGGGCTTGTTTCTAAGTGTCCTGCAGGTAGTGTTCATTGGAACATTTTACATTTTGGATTTTTGGATCAGGGTATTCAACTGGTAAGTATCCTGAAAATATTCCCAAGTCCAAAAAAATCTAAAAGCTGAAACACTTCTGATCCCAAACATTTCAGGGATATGGAATCCCCAATCTGTAGTGTGACTATTTCTTTAACAACAAAAAGAAAAACCCAAATGTAATTCACTCTATCCTTAATTTTCTTCAACATTGTAAGTCTTGTTCTCTTTACTTCCCTGTACACAAAGCAGGTGTTTACATTTGTGAATGCGAGTGTCTTTACTGGGGTTGCAGTATATTACACCCTAAGCCAGTGGATCAGTCTGCAATAGAATTGCCTACAGGGCTTACTGAAGCACAGATTATTGAGCCCTGCCTCTAGGCTTTCTGATTTAGGAGGTCTGAAGTGGAATCTGAGAATTTGTGTTTCTAACAAGTTGCCATATGATCCTCATGCAGACCACACTGTGAGAGCAACTTTTATAGTCTAATGAAAGTTTGGCCAAAGCATCATGATTATTTGCAAGATATCTGCTCTTGAAAGCTAAAATTTTATATTTAATACACTACCTACAGGGAAGAAAAGTTTTTATTAGATATAAAATTTGGTATATACTTACAAACAGCCTCCTCACATTGTCTCTCTTAGAAAGATTTTAGTGCTGTTGACACCAGAGATTAAAGATAGCCATATTGATGCATTTACTTGAGGAACCATTAGTATAATTTCTGGTCTGCTTTCTATTGGTATGACAACTACCCGAAACTGAAGTTTATTTGGGTGATGGTACTGGAGGGTGGAAAACTCAAGACCAGGCTGCTGGATCTGATGAGAGCTTCACGCCACATCCTATGTAACATGGCAGATGGAAGAACATGCAGAAGGGACAAAACCTGAGGGGAAACCTGGCTTCCTAACCAGGCTTTTTAAACTCACTGTTCAAGTAACTAACCCAGCTCCCAATAATTCACTCAGTCCTGTGAGATACAATTAATCTCTTCAAGAGGGTGGATTCTCCGTGGTCTAAATGTCTCTGAGAGGTCCCATTGCCTCTGGACACTGTTGCCTTAGAAGCCATGTCTCAACAGGAGTCTTCGTGGGGACAAGCAATCTCAAGCCATAGTACACATCAAACTTTTAAATTTAAGATGCATGAATTCTATCTATGATATCTCCCCCTAAAATATTCAACCTTACATTTTTTATGATCACCTACATCATATATTTGTGCATAGATCATGTATGCAAACACATTCTTTTCAGATGAGTACTAAGAATGAATTATCCCATTGTTATGTTGTTTAACATTACCCTAACATTTCAAAAAATTACTTTAAGCAGCAATTCATCAACTTCCCCTTAACATACACACTCATACACAGGCACATACAGAATCACACTTGCTTAGGACAAAAACACACTTGTATCCATGCAGCTATACACAAAAACACACCAACATGCATATATTTCACCTTGTATATCTTGACGGGGCCAAGAAGTATAATTTTTTTACTACTTCCAACAGCATTGGAGTTATGCCAGTGAAGATGTTAAACTTGAGGGTGTTGTAGAATTTATACTCTTTCCTTTTTGCGCTAGCTGTTAAAATAATGTGTTTTAGCCCTATGTCTGCCACCAACAGTGTATCAGTCATCTGAAGACCATCTCTTCACTGCATATCAGTGATTACATGGGGTCACTGTAA
Organism: Loris lydekkerianus; assembly: GCA_963574355.1. NCBI lineage: Eukaryota > Metazoa > Chordata > Mammalia > Primates > Lorisidae > Loris > Loris lydekkerianus. The sequence continues at coordinate 34,500 of CAUYPK010087521.1, read as the reverse complement.
GAAAACATGGTTAGAGCAAAGAAATACATCAGAATGGGTCGGGCCACATCTATGGTGCATATTTTTATCTATAATAAAAAACTAAAAAATAAAAAATAAAGAACATACAGAAGACACATCTGTAATTGCATGCTCTCACGATGGGTACCCACAAACACTGTGCAACCCCATAATATAGTGCTTTCAATGTCAGTGTGACTATCCACAGTGCTGAGAAGTGGGGAACAGTGGTGACTTCTCAGCACATTTCTTTCAAAGTCCTTCCCAGACATTCTTTGTAGGTTTGTAGCTCCTTATACCTACAGATAATGAAGAATTTAGGAGTTAAATTTACTTTGAATATGAAACAGATGCCCAAATGCCTAGTATCCTGACTTAGAAACAAATGGCCCAAATGCCTAGTATCCTGACTTAATTAAGAAAAAAAGGAAGCCAGGTATGTGTCTTTAATTTTGCAGGAAACTTAAAAGGAACAGACTATTTTTGCTTTTCTTGGGATCTTGCTATTTTGAATTGTTAATAAAAAAGTAAAGAGGGTAATTTAAAGGTCAGCAAATTAATGAAAAAGATATTTTTTTCAACCCTATTGGGTAGCAACCTATATAAAAATAAAACATGAACAAGTTTGTATTTAAGCAGAAAAAGATGACTATAAGGAATAAAGTGAAGTATGAAACAGGAGCAATAAAAATATGAAGTCTCAGTGAGAAAAAACATCTTTAAACTCTTTCAAACTAACGACAATAAAGTTTAATTAAACTTCTTTTCTGTTTCCAAGTTGGCTGTATTTTTTCCTTTCTTTTGTCCCCTTCCTTTCTTTCTTTTTGATATTATTGCTCGTCTTTGTAAACATTCTTTTAAGGTAATTTTTTAAAATGTTTGGAGAGGCAAGCACATATATTGCTATTTTCCTTGGGCTTGTTTTTAATTTTTGTTGTAGCTGACATTGTTATTTTAGAAAGCAAAAATATTTTTTTTTTGTAAAAAACAAATTATAGTCATGTATTGCTTAACAAGAGGAATACATTGTGAGAAACATGTCCTTGACTGATTGTGCAAATGTTATTGTGCAAATGTCACAGGGCACATGTACACAAACCTGGATGGGCTGGCCTACACTACCTAGGCTATAAGATACAGCCAATTGCTCCTAGGCTACAAATCTGTACAGCAGGTTATGGTACTGAATACTGTAGGCAATAGAATCGCATGGTAAGTATTTGTGTACCTAAACCATATCTAAGCACAGAAAAGGGATAGTAAAAGTGTGGTATTGTAATCTTATGGGACTGATCTCCTTCAAATATGAGGTCAGTCACTGACTGACACATCATTAAATGGCATGTAACTGTACAAAAAACTGTTGATAGTGACACGTGTGCCTAATACCAAAACAAAACAACAGTAAAATACTGAAAGGGGCAAAAATGAAATTGCAATCCTGTGTACATGAGGGCTTCCATGAGTAATCATTTCTGAACTGCATGTGCCAGTATCGTCTGTGTTCTTATGAGTCTCCCACAGCTGTGTGCCATGTGGACTATGTCGGTCCACAGCACACTGTGAAGGGGGGTGTGAACATATCAGCGTGATGTTTCAGCCAGACCCTCTGGGGACATGAGTGTGTATCATCAGCCAGCTACTGGTCTGGATTAATGATTCCTCCTAAATCAATAGTTAAAGCCTGCCAAGCTCTTTGATGAGCATAAAGTGTGTGAGAAATGCCACACTGTCACAAGCTTAGGGGGAATGAGAAAGAATACAATTGTTATAAGTTTCAGACAGGATGAAGAAGGGAGCAAAAGTGTATTTTTAGTGCACACATACATATTAGAAAGCAAATTTTAGCAAATAGCATTCCTCAGCCATGAACAAGTGAAATACTTAGGTAACTGACAAATTAAGATTACAAAGTTACACGGGTTATAGTGATTCTTAAAAACCTATCATGATAAAGAAACCTTGGATTGGAATTATTTATTTCCATCCCTTTGCTCTTATAAGAGCAAGAAATATAACACTAGAGAGAAACATATAGTCTTTTAAGAATCTCATAGTGAAAAAACAGTTATTTAAATGTATGTGAATTCCAAAACAGCTAGTGATATTATGGAAATGTGCACACTGGGATATACTATTATTAAAGGAGATATATTTTATGGCCTATAAATTATATAAGGGTATACTTTGATAGGGTCTTTAAAGATAATCCAAATTTATATATAAATTTCATGGGATATAAATACACAATTTTTCTATAAATTACATCTGTTTATACAAGTCTGTATAATTTTAAATGCATTTTACATTTTATTTATGAAAGGAAAAGGACATGTTTACAGATGTGATACTGGGAATTTAATGGAAAATTATTCACAAATACAAGAAATGAGGTATGTACCAATGGAAAATATTCAACATACCAAAGAAGTGTTGGCTTAAATGTTGATGATGCATGTATACAAAGACATTCCAAATTCCAGACTCAGTACTGAGGAGCCAGAGATGCCAAGCGCCAGAAAGGGCTGGAGAATTACAATTCTACGCTGTGTGGTTGATGCATTTCTAACAAGCTACATTCCTAAGTGAGGCATTACATCAGTAAGGAAAGATGGCAAAGGGAGCAAGGAAATAGTTTACTGTATTCAAATGATTCTTCATGTTTAGGATGTACTTGTGACCACCTTGGAAGTCAAAATCTGGGCAAGACAGAGTGCCAACCGATTCAAGTTTATCCCTTGTTAAGTCTCTATCTACCAGCTGAAAACTATTCCAGAGTTCTCTATCCATCCTCTGTTCTACATTCTAAAATCCTTAAGTGCTGCATCGAGGGAATCCAGGTTTGCTTAGACTTATACATCAGTAATAGGTAGGCTGGGGATGAAGGCAGTGTTCCTGTTTTACATGCTTTTCTGAAAGGATTGGCTTAGAAACGTAGGTCTGGAATGCCTTTCCTCCTCCCAAACAAGGGGAAGCCAGCCAAAACCTACATAAACTAACCCTAAGTGTTCTCAAGTACACATACGCCAAGCAGTACCATGGTGACTTGTCTTAGAGCTGTGATCTTGTCATCACGATAGCACTAAGTCAGCCCTAGAAAGGATTCATTCAGACATATCTGTGTACTGCATTTATAGTAAACTTACATTCCTTGAGTCTTGAAGTTGGTCAAAATCTCATTTACTGCTTATTCTCACCTTAAGGGCAGGAACTCTCTATAGTGTTTTCATTGGGATAATGCCTTAGTTTTAACCTCCCAGCAAGGGGTAGTTCATGTTCCAGGATGCTTCATACTCGAGGGTCTCTCTCTCATATCATCATTCTCTCCTGACGTGAGAGAATGCAACCTCAGCTTTTACTACCACCATTGCTGTGACAGGATATAGCTGTTACTTCTATCCCAGCCTTCTCTACCGACCACCAGAGCTGTAGAGACTGTTGTCTGACTACCTCAGCCCCCTGTTGGATATCTCACACATAGCCTCAAACCACCTTGGCCAAAGTTTAGGTTTATACAAAAGTACTAGGTAATTGCATTCCTGATTTCACCCACAAACGTCCTCTACGCCACTGTTCCCTAACCCATCATCTACTCAGCTGCACTTAACTTAGCTTTCACTTCTAATTACAATTCAAGTCCTGCTGAGTTTACCTCATAAATATCAAATCTGTCAAATAAACCTGTCAATTTCTTGCATGTTCACTAGTAGCACTACACAGGGCAAGTTCTGTGTCACCTCAGCTCTGATCCCACCCACTGCTATCGGAGACCAGATCTGAACACGCCACTGCCCTGCTCAAAACCTGTTGATGATTCCCTCTTTTGACAAAGACTAGAGTCCTTTGTCCAGCCAGGAGCCCTTCTTGGCTGAGCCCCACCCTTCCCATCCTCACCTCTCACCACGCTTGCCTGTGGTTTCATTTCTCCAGCCACGTTGCCATGAGCAGCACCTGTCCTCATTAAACCCCTCCTGCCAAAGGACCTTGGCATATTCACTCGATTATATCATTTTTAGATATGGATTTTCATTCTTTTGTCCAGGCGGAACTCAAACTCATGGGCTCAAATGATTCTCCCAACTCAGCCTCCTGAGTAGCAGGGACTACAGGCACACAACAACCACACCCGACTTATTTTTTCATAATTAAAAAATCACACTCAGGGCTTGACACCTGTAGCTCAGCGGCTAGGGTGCCAGCCCCATACATCAGAGCTGGCAGGTTGGAATCCAGGGTAAGCCTGCCAAACAACAATGACAACTTCAGCCAAAAAAATAGCTGGGTTGTGGTGGGTGCCTATAGCTCCAGCTACTTGGGAGGCTGAGGCAAGAGAATTGCTTAAGCCCAAGAGTTGGAGGTTGCTGTGAGCTGTAATGCTGCGGCACTCTACTGAGGGCGACAGCTTGAGACTCTGTCTCAAAAAAATAAAAAAAATAAAAAAAAATCACACACAGGCAGTAGAAAATTTGGAGACCAAAGATAGATTTCATATTTGCTTATAGTAGAGGATATAATATTTTTCAATCCTAATAATTTTGAGATTGCATGGCAAGTCCTTTAGGGGTTAGTTTTAGATACTAATCAAGAATTTCAGGATATTGTCATGCGGTAAACAATTGCCACTGAGGGCCATGTCAGTGCAAATCAGTGGGCCACATCTCTCCCATGGGCGGGGGGAGGGGTTACGACTGAGTGTCTGATCCAATGATTATTTTTTTATTTACTTCAAAATAGTGCAGCCATTTAAATGACTATTATCTTTGCTTTTTAGAATAGTTTGTAAATCACCAAGCTCTGATATGGATTTTATCTAACTAAGACCCAACGTGCTAAAATTAAACTCTTTCCATCTATTTATTGCAACTGGTGGAGGGAGGATGTTGAACAAAGCAAAGGCATCCTTTAGAAGTATTTTAGAATAAATTCTAATGAAGCTGCTTGAGTTTTTCAAATTAAATTAATAAATATAAAAGATGAGATTTTCTATTGAAAAAAAATAGTTTTCAATTTCATTCACTCCCAAGAGCTCTAATCATATTTCTTATATGAACTGCCTCAAGAGTCAGGAACAATTTTTTGATTTAAAATAAAATCAAACCTGCAAGTAGTTAGATTGAAGAGATGAATTAGAGTGAAGGACTTAGTGAACTCCAATAGAGTTCCCATTAATGGATGACAGAGAGCTCCCGCAGACAGCTGAAGGAAGCAATAGACATTGAACTGATCAGGCAAGAGGTTGGCCTTGCACAGGAAGCACAATAAAATGAATAAATAAATAAACTTTATCCTTGGTTATTAGGGAGCCTGCTGATATGTGGAACCCTGACACCATATAGCGGGGCATGCTGGGTATCTCTCTCTGGCCCCTTCCACTCCACTGCCTTCTCCATCCTGCCCTGTGGATTCCCAGAAGCTGACCTCCATGCATGGCATTTACCATTCATATGTTCCTTTAGTCTCTAGTTTCTAGATGATGTCATCCATGGGACCTTGCAAAATGTCAGAAAAAAAATAAAAGGAATGCGGTACTCTATTGTACTCTCTTCCTTTTGGTCCACTACATCTTGGAGGCTGTGTCCCTCTGCAAGAAGTCTAACAAGGAATGTGTAGTCTGGGTTCAGCAACTTCCCCTTCAGGCCATGGGTGCTAATGACTCTTCACTCCACTAGATGTGGGATTTCACACTATTCTCATGTTTATCTGTTTCCTAAACACCACTCTCATAGTGCATAGTACATAGTGCCCTTCTGAAGCTTTCCTCAAAGTGCTTCTATTGAACGGGTGCTGTTTACTGTGCCCTTAGGGATGGGTGTTTTATTAAAGTAGAAAGCGTAAGCGCTCTCCAATTTCCATGAAATACTTAAAAGGTAATTTATGACTCTGGTTTTTAAGCAATGGATCCCAAAAGCAGAATATCAGAACAAGAACTCAGGAAGCAATCATTATTGATTATTCCATTTGTCCAGAAAGTCATTTATTCAGCAAATATGTTTTGAGTGAAAATGACATACCTGGATCTATGCTAGGTTTTTGAGATATAGTACCATACAGGGAGGAAGCAAAGAAGTCTTCCCATTGTGTGGTTCATGTGGTGAAACAGAGTGGATGGAAATGTGGAACATGATCTAATGGTCGATGGAGAGGGCTACGGACAATGCCATGCTGAAGATTTGTAACTTTATCCCAGCCGTTATGTTTTAAAGAGAGCTGACATCTAATCAGATTTGAGATTGCAAATTACTCTCATAGTGATATAGAGAATTGGGCTCACAGAGAGATCAGGGAGAGGATCATTACACTGAGTATGTTTTCTGCCATGAATAAATGAGTGAAGGTACAATTTGCTGACATGGTTAATGTTCTTTCTTATAACTGCTTGCCTTTCACAGAAACATCTAAAATCTTATCACTGATAATGATGATTTCATTTTTTTTCTGGATTGGGCCTGAAATGCATTATTTAAAGAAAAAATATTTTCTTGATTTTTTATTGTTTCTGATGTTTACTATGAACAATTTTCAGAAGATATATACAATAAGGCAATCTTAAAGACTCACAATGATTATTTATTGGACCATTTTGGAAAATTTACTTACTTTTGCAATCTTAAATCATGGAAAATTAACATTTCTTTTTAAAAACTAAATAAACAAGACATTAACTCTGCATAAATAATAAATGGCAGTAAACACAATTAATGAAAATATTAGCGGTCACTTAAATAAAATATTTATTGGTTTTCTAAAAAATCATATCATCAGCTTTTATGATTATAATGTTGAACAAAACAATGAAAACCATTACATGAAATCACTAAGCAATTCAAATTCTGAGAATTTAGACTTATTGCATTATACAGGCAGCAGAACTGGTTTTTCACTAGGTAGGAACATATTCGGTCTAAAGGCCCAATTAATAATCTCAGTGTCTCAGTATATTTTGAAATATTTCCTAAATTTGGGGATGTTTCTTAGAAAATTTAGATGCCAAATAATCTGCAAAACAGTTTAAGCACTCTGGTATGCTGGATTCCCCTTACCTCTTATTTTTGGTGCTTCTGGCCTCTTTGTCAAAAAAGATAGTGTGAATTTTAATATTTTTCAAAAGCAAACATAATGTGTCTGTTTTATATTTTGTTATTTTATTTAGTTGGAAATACTCCAAGTTTAGAGGTAAAAAACACATAAAATGCTGATTTATCTACAAAGATAAAGTTTTTTATAGATACTGCTAAGTACAGGATAGCCTATGAATTGGGTACCCATGCTTAACTGCCTCCCTTTTTTATATTGTATGTTAGAGAAAGATGCTTTAGAAACTTGAGACTTTTCCCAGGCACAGTGGCTCCTGCCTGCAATCCTAGCACTCTAGGAGGCTGAGGTGGGTTGACTGCTTGAGCTCTGGAGTTCGAGATCAGCCTAAGTAAAAGCAAAGCCTGGTCTCTATTAAAAATAGAAAAACTAGCCAGCATTGTGACATATTCATGTAGTCTCACCTACTTGGGAGGCTAAGGCAAGAGGGTTGCTCAAACCCAAGTGTCTGAGTATGCTATGAGCTATGATGCCACAGCATTCTACCCAGGGTGACAAAGTAAGACTCTATCTCAAAAAAAAAAAAAAAAAAGAAAGGCAAAATACTTGAGGTTTTAGTATCTAAAGGAGAAATCATGAAAAAATATTTTAATAATTGCTTAAGAAATATAAGCTAAAAGCCTAACTAGAAATTATTTGCAATGTACATAATGAAACGTATTAATATAATATTAATATATTAATATAAATATAGCTTGTCAGAATAAAAACAAAAAGACGAACCTCATGAAAGATTGGCAAAACACATGAAAAGGAAGCCTTCCAAAAGTAGAAATTTAAAGTAAAGGCCATTAGTCTGGGCTCAGTGGCTCACACCTATAATCCTAGCACTTTGGGAAGCCAAGGCTGGTGGATTGCTTGAGCTCAGGAGGTGGAGAGTAGCCTAGGCAAGAATGAGACCCTGTCTCTACTAAAAATAGAAAAAAAAAAAAAAAATAGCTTGGCATTATGCTGCATGCTTGTAGTCCCAGCTACTGAGAAGGCTAAAGCAAGAGGATTGCTTGAGCCCAAGAGTTTGAGGTTGTTATGAGCTATGATGACACAACATTCTACCCAGGGAGACAGAATGCGATTCTGTCTAAATAAATAAATAACATAGCATTCCTGGCATTTTCTTAGTTATTGTGTTAAGACAATCATATTCTGCATTCACTAATACTAATAAAAATAAATAAACAACCTTTGAATATAGAGAAGTTTAGATTGATCATATTACTAACAAATAGTGAATTAAAGCAATAAAGATATTTTGTATAGAAAATTATCAAATATTTTAAAGGAACAATGAATACCATCCAATTTCAATTAAAGCATGAGTTATTTCTAAGCTGTTAGTACATTTTTATTTTTATGAGAAATTGCTAATTTACAATAAAACCCTATAAATGAGCTTTGCTCTTCCTTAAATAGAGGGAAAAAAACAGTGAAACAAGGAGCTAGTTGTTTGAAAATATTAATAAAATTGAATTCACCCTTAGAAAGACCAACAAAGAGAAAAAGCATGAAGATACAAATTCCCAATATTAAGAATTAGGCAGCGCTATAGATCCTGCAGGTATCCTGAAGGATAATTAAGAAATGCTATAAACAACTTTATCTATTTAAAACTGACAACTTGTAAGAAATGGACCTCCTTGAAAAACAAAAAAAACCTCAACTCACCCAATGTGAGTAACTGATCTTACCCTGACACACACATGTTCTACCTAATATCAGAATTTGTTATAAAGTCAGATTGTTAAAAGTTAAGTTGTGTTAACCTTGAGTACCAGAGGCTAACACTTGTACGTGCCCAGGGAAAGGCAGAGACAAGAAACTTCATTGCTGTGTCATTCGTGCCTGTGAAAACTGTTAAAAAACAAAATGTCTAATAAAAGGAAGGTAGTAATTTATTATATAAGTGAAAAGATGGCTACAAAAGTATTTTAGAGAAATAAACTAAATAAACATATATAGAAAAAAGCAAGTTTTAAACTAATATGCACAAAACAATAAAACGTGTTTATAAATATAGATTACACAGACACACAGACAAATGATACTTTATAGTTTCATTTAAATTTATGTGAATATGTGAGAAATATTCTGGAAAGTTATACAACAAACTAAAACTAGTCTTTTTTAAAACTGACACATTTTCATCACACTACACAGCTATGATTTAATATTAATTTAAAAAATGGTAAAAAATAAAATAAAATAAATAGTCTTTTTTCAATGACTGAAAAATTAGGATTGGTAATGTTTATCATAGGAGACTAACATTTTTGGTATCGCGTAATTTTTAAGCAAAGAAGAAATATCACTTGTAGGAATTAAAACAAAACAAATAATAAGAACAATAACAATTGAATTAGAGATACATTCAGCACGTGAACGGGCACTGGGTGGTGAAATGGCAGGTGCATTTATTTCTTTCAATCTACTTAGTATTTCTCTTTCATTTCTCCAGGGTATATTTGCATATGTAAAATTTTAAGTCATACAAAACATTTTAATGAACACAGTTTATGATGCTGTATGAAAAAGAATACTCACCTTCAAAACCTAGATGGGTTTTTCTTGACATAGAAAGATCTTCTCACTGCTTAAGTAAGGATCAAGTTGCAGAATAGAATAGAACAGAATAGAACAGAACCCCCTTCAAGGTAGCCCAAGTGATAGAGAATGTGTTATAAGGATTCAAATGTCACAGATACCTGCAAGGAGCAGCCAGGAGCCTTGTGGGAGACAAATGAACAAGGTGAGGATTAGGAGGGATCAGAGAAGCCATTTCCTTTCTGCCTTTCTTTTTTTCCCATTCCTATGAAAATGAGAGAAACAGGAAGGAAAGTAGAAAGATCTAGAGGGAAAGAGTGCTTGGTAAGTGCATTTTCAATTATTCCTTTATCAATGATTCGTATATTTTTCTTGTATTAGATCATGGAAAGGAATGACTGAAGGATGGGAAAAAAATGGAGGAAAGAAGCAAAGATGGAAAGAACACAAGTTCAGAACAGTTTCTCTTTACAAAATGAAAAATCCTCTATCTTATTTAAAGACCAGAAGATCCTAGAATAAATAAATGATATATTATCACTCTCCATGAGTCTTTCAGAAAACAAGGTCACTGTTCTGGAGTAATTGTATTCTTGTGAGGAAGCAATGGGTTTCATGAAACAGCCTCGGGAGCTGTATTTATTTTCTGTGATGTGTGGTTTCCCTCAAAGTTATTCGCTGTATAAACTATTCCACAGAAATAGCGCCCTAGAATTTAAGCCCAAATCCAGAGACTTTTCACCTAACTGCCTTCTTCATGAAGTTCTTCCTTTCACGGATCTAAGGGAGGATTGGTTAAGGGTTCTATACCCAGGACAGGAGACACCATTCGGATAGAGTGTCAAACTGCCTAGATGTTCAATGCCCTTTTCAAACGCTGCCTTTCCCTGGGTTTCATGACTTCATGGCTCTCAAGCATATTAATGCAGGAATTATTTTCACAACTTCAGCTAGTTAGAATCTACCATTTTCAGTTTTTTTGAAGAGTTTCATATTTGTCATTCTTGTCAAAATTCTCTCTACCACTCTGATAAGGTATACATAACATAATTTTATTTAAATAATGTCAAACACTCAAGTCTTCACCAATAATTCTGGTGCCTTCAGTCATGTTTAGATTTATTGATAAATAGTCCTCAACAACTTTATTGAGTAGGTTTGCTCCTCAAAGTCACTATGGCTTTTGTCTGAAGGAGCTTACTTCAAATGGAAAATTGGAAATTACTGTTACATTTCAGAGAAAATAACCTAATAAATAAGTTACTCTGTGAGCTCTCTAGATTCTAGAAATATAGACTAAATTTAGACCTCTGTTTGTACAATCTGTAAAGAAGAGTTCCTTTTTCTACAGATTTGAGTATTCTCTGGATGTAAATTCAACTCAGGTTGTGTAAATAAATGCCCCCAGATATAATGGGATAGCCCTGAATTTTAAAGTTCTTTTTAAGAGTCTGATAGTATCCTTGTTAGCTATGGCTAAAAATTAGTTATGTAATTTGTAAATAGAAGAAAACCAAGACAATGATACTGTAATTCTAAGTAGACTACATGTCTGTTTCCTTCTCTCCATTTATTTCTACATTATTTCCTGTTTCTTTTATATGAATGGGAGACACAGAAACATTTCTATGTTCCTTCCTGTTTCAAAATGGCCTCCTTCCATCAAAAGACAAAGGCATTGTTCTGTACCTTTAAATTCTGCAAAAAAGCCAGTCATTGAAATAGTAGCTTCCTATAGCACAAGGACTTTCATATTTTCTTTAAGAGATTATATATAAGAAATGTTAATGTCAATCCATTTGAAAGGCAGAATGTACCAGATTCATGATCTAAAACATTACATAATTTGGTTTTTATGAAATTGTTTAAAACAATCTTGGTGCCTCCAAATCCTCATTCACAGGGTTGGAACAATTCCCTAGAGGCATATTTAGAGATACCACTGCAGAAAATACAACAAATTTGGGGGTGGGCAGAGACAAAAATACCCATAGGGGAGACCAAGTACAAAATGACAAATAAAAATTAGCTAAGGTTTAAAGACCAAACTGCTGATTGGGTAGACTAAGACCATGCCTTAATATTTATTAATCCTACATATGTCAAGTGTTGAATCTCTTCACATTTATTTAGCATCTACCAACCTACCATGCAAGCCACTGGGACAGAAGTATACTGCATCCTCTCACAAATTCTCATTCCTCTGGGAGAAGCTCCATAAATATTTGATGAATACAAGTTAGCCATGAAGAAATGAATGAATGAGTGAATGAATAAGTTGATGACTGGAAAACTTTTATAAGAAAATGATATGTGAAACAGTCCTCCTGAAGAAAAAATTGGCAGTGTCCTGAAATTACTTATTATGTAAGCTGAATATCCTAGTTTTATTTCATTGGGGTTATAAATCTAGTTGTCTCATAACCATGGATAATGATTTGCCTATCCAGCCTTTTGCTGAACTCCCTAAACTCAGGCTGGACCTGGCACATAGTAGATGCTCAATAAACAGAATACCGTCTATGTCTGTTCAGGCTGCTGAAACAATCTGCCACAGACCACAGGGATTATAAATAACAAAAATGTATTTCTCACAGTTCTGAAGCCTGAAAAGTCCTAGACCAAACATCAGCAGGTTCAGGGTCTGGCAAGTGTCCTTACTCATTCAAAGACTGCCCCTTTCTCGCTATTGCCTCAGTGGTGGATGGGGTGGAGAGGGAGCGCTCTAGGGTCTCTTTTTACCAGTGATTGCTCCATCTTCAGAACCTAGTCACCTATCAAATGCCTCGTCACCAAATACCAGCACCCTGGGCATTGCGATTTCAAAATCTGGATTTCATGGGGCACAAACATCCCATCTCTAGCAGATAGCTACAAAAATAAAGATAAGTTAAATCAAAATATGATTTTTAAAACTACCCTGATATCAAACTCTAAGGTCAAGTTGTCAAATCAGTGGCAGAAACCAGGATACCATTTGAGCTATGAGAATCCCCAATCTCTGTTAACAAAGTGAATAAATTCTGAACTGTAAAATACAGGGAAAGCAAAGTTGCCCTTCTATTCAAATATCCATTAAGGCCAATGTAGATGTGTTTAGTATCAGGGAGTGCTACAGATATGAATTCTGTTCCACTCCACCCCACCCCCGAGCCCCACTCTGGACTTCCCCATTTCTCTCTTTCCTCCTCTCTCTCACTTTCCTCCCCCTATCTCTCCACTTTCTCTCTCTCTCTCCTGCTCTGTCTCTCTCCGTCTCCCCCTTCCATCTCTCCCTCCCACCCCCTCTCTTTCTTTTTAATTATTCTTTCTCTGTATCACTCTCTCCCCTTCTTTTAATCTCTTTCTGGTCCTTGACATTCAGAGGCACCAAGAAGTCAGCTAGACATGGAAGGAAGTCAAGTTCAAACTCTTCCTCACATTTGGACTCTTCTACTACTCTGAATTAGCATGCATAGTAGCGAAGATGCTATGAAAGTCACTTACCAATAACAATGCAATCCATGAATACTAATCTAAAAGGATATCAGACATGAAGGGAAGACTCGCTGCTCTGACTGGGTAAGGCTAACGAGAGCCTTGGGCAGAATGAGTGACAGATCCTCACGTTCATGCTTTGACTCTCCCTTTCTTTTCATTCCATTCAACATGGAAAATTTAACATTCATTTATGAACACAATTCTCTACCCAATTCTGATATTCCTAACCCTTCCCATATACATTCTGCAATTATGATATATGAATAGTCTATTAATAGAAAAAAATCATATTTGCCCTTTTCCAGCCTGAAAATTAACTAATGACTCTTATAAGGATTTAATACAATATTTAGTACTTTTTAAATTTATCTTTTGGATAAATTGGAATCCCAATTTTTATATCCACCAATAGATTAGACATAGGAGTCTCAAATCCCTAGACACATAATAGAATCATCTAGGAAGATTTTAAAACAATAGTGATGTGTGGCTTAACCTGAGAATACGGAAGCTGAACCTCTATGGGTGTGGCCCTAGTCTCTGTATTTTTTCTTAAACTAGCCTAGGTACTTGCGCTGAGAATTGAGAACCTTTGGCTATGGTGATATGTTGAGCCCCTGGAACCCTGTTTATATTCATGATCCTTTCTAAGACTACAAACATCAGTCTTGTCCTTGGAATATGTGTCTTCTAGTACGTGGGGAGAATAAAATTAAAAGTTACTGGATGGAACAAATATGTTCCTATTTTATGGAGACAGCACTTATTCTAATATAGAGATCAAAATCATAATATTTGTATAAGGATCCCATCTTCATTTTTTTTTAAGTTTTTACTTTGGAAATACTTTAGATTAACAGATGTTTTACAAAGATAATACAGAGAGTTCCCATACCCGTCATCCAGCTTTCTCTGGGGTTAGCCTTATATTTAACCATGACACTTGTGTCAAAACTAAAACTATAGACTTGATTTGGATGTCTCGGAGTTCTCAACTAGATGACATTTAGTCCTCATGTCTGCTCAGTATCTTCTAATTTGTAAAAGTTCTTGCTTTTCCTCTTTTTGCATGACTTTGACAATTTTGGAGATTACTCATACAGTTTTGGGGGGCTGTTTTGTATTCCTCGGCTTGGGCTTGCTTGATGTTTTCTTGTGATTAGACAATTATCTTGGTCCATTTGGGTCACTATGACAAAATACTGTATAATGCATACAGGGAAAAAAAAGGCATTTATTTCTCACAGCACTGGAGACAGAAAAGTCCAAGATTGAAAGACTATAAGATTCAGCATCTGGGGAAGGCCCGTTTCCCAGCTTCCAGATGGGCCCTTCTATAACATCCTCACCTGGTGGAAGGGATAGGCAGCTCTCCGGGGTGTCTTTTATAAGGAGGCCAATCCTATTCTTGAGGGCTCCACTCTCATAATCAAGTCACCTCCCAAACCCCATCTCCTGCCCTTGTCACCTCAGGGCTCAGGATTTCAATACATTGATTTTAGGAAGACACAGACATTCACACTATAGCAAATTGGGTTATGGGATTAGGGAAAAAAAAAATACAGAGGTGAGGTATCAAATAATATGGTGTATAATACCAACAAGACTAATCACTGATGATGTTAATCTTGTTCACTTGGAGAAAGAGATGTCTGGAAGGTTTCTTCACTATAAAGTTTCCTTTTCACCCCCCCGTCTCCATGTTCTGTTCTTCAGCAGTGAATCCCTAAGTCCACTCAATACTCCAGGGTAGGAAAATTAATTATTTAGAATTTTTAACTGAAAGTGATTTTTTCTTTCTCTACCATTTATTTATTTATTCAATTATTAGAATAATATGCATTTGTTGACATTTGTTTTGCTTTTTGTAACATAATCCAGTACTATTTATTTATGTTCTTATTCAAATTTTCCCAGCTTTTTCAAATGAAAGCTTTTGAGCTTGGTTCCTGTGTCGGTTTGACTTGCCTTCATCCTTTGTTTATTTATTTGTTTGTTTGTTTTCTTTCATTTGAGTATGTTCTTACCTTCTGGCACAAGTAGCTCCGGACGCATCTTGTATTTTCAGTGTGCTAATCTTAACTCAACCATCTCCCAAAAGAGCTCTGGTTCTTTTATTTGAAAGGGGTATGAAGAAAACACGGTCTGTGCTCTGGGTATGTATATGACTCCTGAGGTGCCCCTGTGGAAAGTTTTTAAAAATTATCATATATATTTTTTTATCCAGCATTCACATTTAAATCCTGCTTCTTGAAGAATTAAAGAAACCCTGAGACTCTACACTTAAGGGTAGAAACCAGAGCCAGTGTAAACGGGAGAAATAAATTCTGTTTCTTAAGCTAATACTAGTTCCTTGGGCATTTTCCCAATCCTGAGTTTCTTTTTCTGTATGTTTTCATTCTTGGTTTAATAAGGTTATTTTGACCTCTATGGTTTTCTTAGATTCCAGATTTTTACCAGACATTTAGTGGATTTTCTGTCTTGGCTTGAAAATGATAACCATAAACTCTCAGATAAAACATTCTATATTTTAGTGCCTTCTTTAGCTCTTTCAGTGGCTTTCAAAGTCGAAGCAAACCATTGAACATATATCTGGAGCTGCTAACTGCTGACAGATGAGTTGCCCACCCCAGTGCTGGCATTTATGATCGAGAGGACCACATTTTAAACTCATTTAAAGAGCCTTGATGGGTTTGGACATGGGTTCTTCAGTTATAGCAATATTTAGAGCTATCATTTCAACAGTGGGTAGGATTCAATATAAGAAATCAATACTGACCATTAAGTTACTACATAGTGATATAAGGTGCTCCATGGAAAAGGGAAATAGAAGACCTGTGAAACACTTGGTCCCAGCACGATTGTGCAGCAAGGGAATTTCATTGTCTGTAGCAACTTGAAGGTACGAATCTCAAGAAGTGGGAATATATAGCCTTTGCTCTAGAGTCATCATGGCCACTTTCCCTCTTCCCTGTGACACCACTTGGAAAACAGTTTGTGTAGAAACGTAAAGTAAAAAGTCCTGAGGAGGACAAGATGCCCAGAAGTAAACACCATTTTTCTGGGTGTGTAATAAAGAGAGACTATGCTAAATGTCTTCTAAATTACTTAAGAGTCTTTGCTTTAGTTGTTAAGAGAAAGCCAAATAACTACAAGAAGATGTGATATTTTAAGTTACTTACACAGTTTTTATGATGGTGAGATGTGGATGTTTAAGTCTATCCAGAAATTTCAAAAAATGGGCTGCAAGCAACAAAACTAGAGTCTTGCTGAGTGAACCGAAATGACTAAGACAGACAGAACTTCAGTGTGTAGTCATTTGCCAAAGAGAGAGAATTTCATTCTGGGATATAGAAAACTCTGAAAGTGAGAAAATGTTTGTTTTGTTTTGTTTTGTTTTGTGTTGTGTTGTGAAATAGATACGTCAGATTTTTTTTTCTTTCTTTTTTTTTTTTATTATAGATAAAAATATGCACCATAGATGTGTTGGTCTGATAGGTGCCTTGGATATATCTGCTCCCTGGAGGACAAAGCTGAGCACTTTCTAATTGTTTAATGGAATTGCTTCCAGGATTTATCTTTAGTTGTAAAGACTTTACTGTGACCTGACTTTTAGGAACAGGTTACACACACATAGAGATACACACATAAAGTATTATGAGAGTGTTTTATCTTCTTAGGCTGGCAAGACAATCATCATTATGAATAATCTTTTCATCTAGATCATAATGACTTGATTTAGTCATCATGAGCAGTGGGAGAGAAAGAGAAGGTAAGGGGGTGGGGGCTTATCTAATCTCTTTATGCTACTACCAGAAAGAACAAACCATTTCTAATCCTTTCTTTTTCTGTTTATCTCCTTCACATTGCTGTGAAGAGATAGGATTTGCTTAAATAAAATCTGGCAAGTGAAAAGACACACATACACAAATCCAAAGGATTTTCAGGATCCTACCTCACAGAGCTGAATTTCCTAGCACTCTTGGAATATAATTTCATATTTGAAATTCATCAACTGGAACTTTTTCAGCAACATTTCTATTTAAGAGATGATTTCCTTGGATGTTAAACCATTCCAGTCCTGTGATTTCCACTGTGTGATTCTCTTTCTATTAAGGGAACTACTTATGAATTAATTGCAATGACTACATCAGTTAATCAGCATTGCTCTTATTTTCATACTCTGTGCTATGAAAGACATAAAAGAAATGGAAAATTAGGTTCTATACTCAAGATTATCCCAGACTAATGGGGATACCACACACTTCATACACATCGGTATAGAAGAAATAGTGAAGCTCATAAATTATAAGAGAGTAAAAAAAGAGGAAAGATTAAATTTCATTCTGGCCAAGAAACCCACAAAAAACTTCTTGATAGTGAAGACTACAATCCAGTAATGCCCAGTCTAGCCTTTATTCTTTTCTCTTTCTCAGTAAATCACAAATGAAATCTATTAGGTTACCATAAAGGCACCGAGCCTCTCAGAGGATACTGTGATGAAAATGATAGTGGAAGCACAACTATGCATGTTTGGAAAGAGCAATACAAAACATATCTTAGAATCATATTATCTAACAAGGTAAATTTGCAGACACTAAAAGTTTTGAACAGAAGGGGAGTTCTCAAATGAGACCCAGTTATATCAAGTCAGTGTTTTCTTTCAGACTTGTAGAGTCATTGCCCAGGAGGTGTAGGAATCCCTTGTCCTTCAGATGATGCTGTTGAATCATGGCTTAATATAGCAGATGCTGTGAGGGCACCAGGGAGCCTGGTGGGCACCTCATGCTAATCTGTCCACTACAACTTTTATCACTTTTAAACATTATCATTCTGATTGAGATTGCTTTTAAAAATAATGACATTGCTGCCTAAAAATAAGTATGGCCATCCCACTCCAGATGCTACCTTCATATAGAAGTAAGACTAGAATTGCTCGAATACACTTGGATAAGAAGTCTTTCAAACTATCCTCTTCGATGGAGCACTCAGCATTTCATTCTTTTATCATTTCAGTCACATTTATGCACACATTTTAACAAAAGAGTCTATGATTTATAAAACAGCAAAATTTTAGACAGATATTTTGACAGCTAACTATTTATCTCCTAAATAAATAAAGGTTCATCTGCTGGTATTTTTTCATGCCAAGAAATTGTTGTCTTTTGAGGATTCTCAAATATTCCTTAAATAGTTCCTATCACTTTCGATAATGCCGGAATCTTTGAGGGTCTGAGCACAAAATTCTTGGGCTAAAGCTTTTGATAATCATTTCCACATGATTTGACTGAAAAGCCTACAGATTTTGAAAACTCCTCTTTGGCAAAAAAGGTACTATATTTAATAACTGTACTTTCTGTGGTCTCCCCATGTATTTATTTTTACTAGCATTAACTTATACTTCCAACTTCTAAAGCATGTTTTGTTCAATATTAGGGTATTAAAACATATTTTGTGGATTTTAATGTGAAAAAGATTATTAGAGCAAACCATTTGGACGTTTAAAAGTGATATGGTTTGTTTACCGACTATTTCTTAGAATGTGTTAGCATGCAAAGCAAGTCCCAAGACGAAAACAAAGTAAATTTTTTAGTGAAATCCTCTTTTAAAGTTTACCTCTTGGGATTACTATTCTGTGAAAGACTTTGGAGAATCACTTGCCCAGATTTCCTCCATTTAAAAAATGTAACTATGTTAAACACATACACATACACTGCAGAAAGTGTTGATGTGACACCTTCAGAAAAAATGTATTGGTTAATGTACTAGGAAATGCAATATGTTTTCAAGATGGCTATATTCTAAATTGCCTAAAAAACTTGTATTCTAGCCTGGCCATTTAAGAAATTATTTCTTTCAAAAGCAAAATCTAATTGTCCCACTGATTTTTAAATTAAGTATTTTTCAAAAGAGAATAGATTTTTATTTTTCTGCAATTGTATAAGAATGAATCTGTCTTCAATCAGTGTAACCTGGTTTATTATACCCTCAATGAATCCCCAACAATAAAAAATAAAGAAATGAAAAAAAAAAAAGAATGAATCTGTCTGAAAGTGGGAGAGAGATTTTTAAAAAGTGTTACTAATAATTCATTTTAGCTTTGAGAGTTCATGGTCTTCACATTGCAATCTCTCTGCTATCTGAATCTCAGCTCTACTCACCGTTGAAGGATTACCTGACTGTAATAATCATGAGCCCAATGCCAAGCAAAGTCTTATTGACTAATATGTCAAAGAAGTGAAGGTTAGAGAAATGAAGACATGGAATGGAAAAAGCAGCGTCTCTGTCCAAGAACGCATGGCCCAGTGTTTCATTGTCTCATTCTTGATCATGAGTGGATGAGGACATAAGCAAGGGATACGAAGACTGAGCAAAGAAAACAAAGACAAATTCTGTATAACCCCACATATTTGGAATCTAGAAAGACGAGTCTCACACAGAGAGTGGAAAGATGACAGGAGCTTGTGAAGGAAGGAACAGGGATTGAGAAAGAAAAGATGTTGACCAAAGAGTACAAAGTCTCAGTTAGACTGAAGGAATAGATTTCAGTGTTCTGTCGCACTATATGGTGACCACAGTTAATAAGAAACTATTATATATTTCATTTGAATGATTTATTCTGGTTGGGGTGGGGAACCTGAGGCCATCTGATTTCAAGATTGTTCTTTCATAAGCACAAAATCAAGCAAGAAAAGCATCATTCTTCTGTGTTGTCCTCTTCTAATAAAAGGATTTGTTATATAAAATTTGGATTCAGTCAAAGGCCTTAAGGACCAGAAGGCCACAGGTTTCCAAAACGTGGCAGGTTCCCCGGCCCACCCAATTTAAATTCTATCATTAACGTAGGTGATGTGTTGGCTGCCATCTACTTCTCCTTTTTCTTCTTAATTTCTCAGTTTGCTTAGAACTTAGGTGAAAAGAAAATTTCCTTTGAATATTGCCATGAACAGAAATTCCTAAATTCATACAAAAACGAACCTAATACCATCAAAAAGGAAAAAAACAATAACTGTGTACAGAGGAGAGTAAAGATGTCTGAAAAATCCAAAATATAACTACACACTTCAAAGCAAACAAGCAAATAAATAGACAAATAATTGGAGGCTAACACTTCAGAAGATATATTGGAAATTAGCACAAAATACCTGAGATTTTTGATGAAATACAGATTACTATGTCCACGAGATTAGATTTCATAATACTCATAAAAGAAATAAACTCTGGCTCTAATGCATATAATTTATTATAAAGATACAAGATGATTCACAGAATTTCTGGCATGTCATGGAATAAGTGTCAGGGCTGATGGGCCAGCCAGGGCTTCCAAGGACCTTCCTAGACTGGTTTGGTAAAGGTGGCACTCAATACATTCAGAAAAAAAAAATATTAGATAAAACATATCACTGTTCACAATAACAACTCTCAGCAATGCAGGAATAGAATGGAAATTTATCAAAATTATAAAGGCATGTAAAAAATCTCTTGGTAAACATCATAGTTAATACTGAAAGTCTTAAATGCTTTTCCCCCTAAGGTGTGAATCAATCCAATTATTTTGTTCTCGTCATTTCTATAACCCCTTTAAGAGGTGCCAGACTCTGTACAGAGGAAAAAAGAAGGAAAGAAGGACAGGAAGGAAGGAAGGAAGGAAGGAAGGAAGGAAGTTACATTGAAAAAGATAGCTGTCTTCATGGATAATATAATGTCTATGTAGAAAATTTTATTAAAAACTGGGCAAAAAGCACAGACAGATATTTTTCAAACAAAGACATATAAATGGCTAACAAAGATATGAAAAAGTGCCCAACATCACTAATTATCAGAGAAAAGAAAATTAAAACCACAATGAGATATTATCTTTTATCAGTGAGGATAGCTGTTAATATCATTTAAAAAATAATAATAACAGATGTTGGCAAGGAAGTGGAAAAAAGGGAATACTTATTCACCATTGGTGGAAATGTAAATTAATTGAACGTCTGTAGAAAAGGGTATGGAGACTTCTGAAAAAACTAAAAATAGAACTACTATTTGATTCATCAGTCTCATTACTGAGTATCTACCTAAAGGAAATGGAATCCTTACACTATTCCAAAGGTATGTGGTAACGTACTTAGTCACCCATACAAAAGAATAAAATCCTGTCAGCAGCAACATGGATAGAACTGGAGGACATCACATTACATGAAATAATCCAGGCATGGAAAGACAAATTCCTTCTGTACTCACTCATATGTGGTAACAAAAAACAAACAGAAAAATTGAACTCATAGAGATAGTAGAATTATGGTTAGGAGAGGCTAGAAAGGGTAGTAGTGGGAAGAGGATAAAGTGGGTATGGTTAATGGGTACAAAATACAGTTAGATAGAATGAATTAGATCTTTTATTCAGTAGCTCTTTAGGGTACCTGTGCAACAATTTATTGTACATTTTAAAATATGATTTAATAAAAAAAAAAAAAAATAACTTAAAAAGTAGAATTAGGAAAATTCCTATCACAAAGAAATAATAAATGCTTGAGGTGATGGATACCGCAATTGCCCTGTTTTAATGACTGTACGTTTTATACCTATACCAAAACATCACATGCACCCCATGAATGTAGATACCAATTATGTATCTAGGATAGCTCAACATTTAAAGTTTAAAAATAGAAAAAAAACCTTTTTTCTGCATAGATACCTGTCAAAGGGATTATGGGATTAATAGGAAAGTATACTTTTAGCTCTTTGAGACTTCTCCATACTTCTTTCCCAAAAGGTTACATTAGTTTGTAATCCCACCAACAGAGCATGTGCATTTCCCTCTCTCCACACCCACACCAGCATCTGCAGCTTTGGGACCTTGCATTGTGGGCTAAAAATCACTTCATCATAGGATATTTGTACTAGAATGTTTATAGCAGCTCAATTTGCAATCACAAAGATGTCGGAATAACCTAAGTGCCTGTCAACCCATGAATGGATTAATAGTCTGTGATACATGTGTACCATGGAATACTGTTCAGCCATAAATAAATGGAGAATTTGCATCTTTTGAATTTAGCTGGATGGATCTGGAGAACATTATGCTTATTAAAATACCTCAAGAATGGAAAAGCAAGCATCTCATGTACTCCATACTACGTTGAAACTAGTTGATTTACATGACTAGTTGATTAACAACTGTGGGTCCACATGACAGCAAAACACAGTTAAATTCAAGAAGGGGAGAGTGGAAGAGGAGGGGGGACAAATTCCCACCCAACAGGTACAACCTAGAGGTATATGGCATACCTCCTGGGTGAAGGGCTCAACTACAACTTGAACGTTACCTTACAAATGCAGCGTAACCTAATCGTATGCACTCTCATATTAATCCAAAATAAAAATGAAAATATTAAAATTAAAAAATAGGGTATTTTAGTCTGTACAGATAAAATGACTTTATTTATTTAGGTCTTCTTCATTTATGCATAATAATGCAGGAAGCTTAAATAAAGTTTTAAGAAATAGAATTCCATTGTTCATCAAGAGTGATGAGTCTGACACAGTGAGGTTATTCAAGCATTGTAAAAAAGACTCATCATCAAACAACAGTCACCATAATCCCAAATATCAATATATTTCTGTAGGAAAAATAAATATGATTACATTATTAAATGCTTTAAAGACATTTAATGAATTTCAACAGTCATTCTGAATAAACAGTCTAATGAATGAATAGGAGTAAAATACTTAAATATGATAAAGTCTATGTATCTGATGCAGAGAAAACAGTGTTGTAATACGTTTAAAAGTATTTATTTGAAGCACATCTCAAATAAGCTTAAAGACTAGACGGGGATGCTTACTGGCATCATCGCCATCCAATATCATTGTTGATGCTTTAACAAATAAAACAGAATATATAAGAAAATGAATTATGGAGAATAAATGTCAGAAAAGACTTTGTGTGATAAGAATACTCCAGAGTGATAAGATTAAAATCTTAGGCAATCAAAAATCTCTGATAAAATGTCTATTAGAATTAAATGATCCGTTAAGAAGTCTAGTTGTGAGATAAATGTACAAAATCAACAGCTTTGTTCTACAAAAACACAAAGCACTTAAAATGTCCCTGGTAAACACCAATTTTATTTCTCTTCACAAAAATCTGTGTATTTTACAACGTATAGGAATAAAATAAATACACATGATAAAGAACCAAGTTAAGAAAAGAATCAACATGCCAAGATATGAATATAAAGCATATGCTAAAATGAGATTATGTGATAATGCATAATTAGTTATTGGATAAGAATCTTAAAATACAAAAATATTAATTTTCCCCAAATGTCTGTAATGTAGTATCAATTAGATCCTAATAAGTTAAAATGTTTCTCAACTTGTTATTTGTCAAAAAGGACTGAAACTATTAATGAAACAATAAAAGGAAGAATAGTAAGGACACACTTTGATAAACCAGTTATTTAAAACTGAAATAGACAATATCTCAGCAGGACAAAACAGTGGTTCTATATTTACATCTTAATGTATACAAGAGATTAATATATGTTAGATGTAGTAGTCCAATTCAGTAGGTAAAACATTAATTTTATATAAATGGTGCTAACATAATAGATAATCATTTAAAAAATTAATCAGATCACTATATTATACAAATTTAAATAAATAAATTCCAAGTAAATACATTAGGAAATTAAAAACATTTAAATAAACCTTTTGGAAAAAAATCAGAAAACTAATAGCACCATCATTGTTGGAAGAACTTTCTTAATCCTGGAAATCCAGAAACCACGAGGACAAGGGACATAATGACAGAGGCAAATCAATGTTTTCTTAGTTTTTGCCCTTTGGTAAAACAATGCCAAAAAAAAAATCAATATAAAAATGACAAATCTGGATACAAAATTGTTGAAAAAAATAACAAATTGTTAACTTCAAAGTATTAAAAATGTCCTTAAATATTTTCAGGAAAAAAATTTTTTAAAGCCCCATAGAAAAAAGTGAAAGGTGATTTAGAGAAAGGCAGAGGAAGTGGCCAACATCATACAAAGAGGGCAAAACTCATAATAGTTGAGGAAATAGAAATTAAGGAGTGACAACTTTCTTGATTTAAGTTGTGTGATTTTTTTTTTCCTGCAGAGAAAAAGCACACAACAAACAAAATTATTAAATCAACCATTGAATGACACTGGAGAATGATTTAAATACAGGTAACAATATAAGCATTTACTCTAAAAAAAAAAAAAAAATGAATAAACTGCTGTGTTTTAGGCGAGAGTGTGATTTTGTGACCTCTTTGCCTGGGAGAATTCCCTTCATCCCCTAACTCGAGCTAAAGTTGCCAGATGAAATTCATGGCAGAGATAGATCCCTAGAGCTGTTACTGTAAGGGGGATATTTGGGAAGCTGAGATAACAGACACTCCTTTTTTTTGTGGCTGACTGATAAATTACGTGCATGTGCAACATATCCCATGGAGCCCGAAAAAAAAACAAACAAACTGAAATTCTGGGGAAATTTACAAACTTTTCATTTCTATGAATCTATTCCTTATGCAGGCAGCAAAAGATGAAACTTCACTAGCTTCAGCTGTCTGAGCCGCAAAGTCACAGAAAACAAGGAGAAGAGGAGATACAGTTTCATAAAATATCACAGATCAGGGTCTGTCATGTTAATTGCCCATTACTACAGCACGCACACACACACAACTCTCAGAAAAACAAAAGCATCCCTGGAGTCAGTACAATATTTTGTATACAATAATGTGGCTCTCAACCACAATGCACAGAATTGTGGCTCCTACTCAGAAAAAAAGAAAAACTGTCGAATGATCTAGGGAAAATAAGAAAAGGATGTGAGATCAAACAGGAGTACCTTTACAAAGGAACTGATAGCATAAAATAGAAACAAAATAGAGATTCCAGACCTTAAAAGTGTAATGTCCAAAATGAAAACTACGCCAAATGGACTGATCAGCAGCATTGAGATGTGAGGAGAAGAAATCAGCGAAGTTAAAGGCAGAGCAATAGCAATGATTCAGTTCTGAGCTCAAAGACGGGAAACATTTGGGAAAAAAGAACTCTATCGTCAGACATTTTTTGGTCAGTATTAAGTACTTCAACATATGTAATTGACATTCTAAAAGAAAATGAGAGGGCAGAAAATTTTGTAGAAATGATAGTTCAAAACTTTCTACATAATTTGCAAAACAGTGATTAGCAGAATAACAGCAGAGAGCCAACACACCACGAGTGAGGCAAACACAGATAAAAACACACTGCACACTCCACAGGAAAGCTGCTTCACAAAATAGAAAAGATATTTTTTAAAGACCATGAGAAAACAGTAATCAAATAAAATCACCTTCAATGAAACAATGCTTAGTAGATACAGTAGAGGCCAGGAGGCCCTGGGATAACGTATTCAAAGAGAGAGAAATACATGTAGACTCAAAATTCTACACCCAGTTAAAGTATTCTTCAAAATTACAGGCAGAATAAAGCTTTTCTTGTTTTTTCTCTACTGCACTATTTGCATGTATTTTAGAATAATAATCCTCTTTTTAAAATGTTCCCATTTGTTCTCTCATTATTAGCATGCTTTTCCTAGATTATTTGGCTGTTTCCTTTTGTTGAAAGCCAAGTTCCTATAGATAAAACATTATATGGACACTATAGATATAGTTTTGTTTTTATGAGGGTTTTTTTGTGTTGTGATAATGGGCAATTAAATTGACTGAACTTTGTGAAATTTGTCTACTGCACATTATGAAATGACATCTTCCCCCCCTTGTTCTCTGTGACTTTGTAGCTCAGACATCTAATGTCATGTATTTGTAGCTCATGACACTTCTATATGAACAAACACCTAATTGAGGTACAATTGCTAGCAAACCTGTGTCCTGAGACTGAGTGCTATAAGAAATGTTAATGGAATACTGAGGGGAAATTGCAGTAAAGGGCAACTCTGACCCACAGAAAGAAATGAAGAGCATAAGAACTGGGGAGTATGTGGGTAAGTACAAAAAATATTATGTATGAATTAATATTACTTTATTAATTCATCTAAAAGACCTGACTTTTAAAGCAAAGCTTTAAACCATGTAATGTTGGGTTAATAATGTCTTTTACTATAATATATATGGCAGTAAGACTAAAAAGAAACAAATGAAGGGAAATGGAACTCTGTCGGTGTAAATTTTCTATATTTTACCAGAAGTAAGAATAACATAAAGCAAATTATGAAAGGTTAAAGAAACATATTGTAATCCCTAGAGAAACCTTTAAAAAAATAACCCAGAGATATCACGTATGTAGCTTAAACATCAATAAAAGGGTTGAAACATATATTTGTTTAACACAACGCAAGGTAATAAGGAAGCATGGGAGGAACAACAAGAAATACATCAAACCAAACATAAATAGTAAAATGCCAGACCAAAATAAAAATACAGCCACAATAATATGACTACTAATGTTATCAAAAGGGAGTAAACATTTTAATCAAAAGAGGAATTATTCAATTGAGAAAACAAAACAAAACAAAACTATATGCTGTATCAAAGAGACATACTTGAGATTGACATTATAGGTTAAAAACAAAAGACTGGTGAAAATAATATGCAAGAACAGTAAGCAGAAGAGAGCTGGACATTAATACGTGCATAGAAAAATAAACGTTAAGGAAAGGAAGAACAACACGCCATAATGATACAGGAGTTTATGTAACAATATAACAGTTATTCATATACATATGTGTATATATAACACAATAGCTTAAAAATACATGAATGAAAAACTAACAGAATTGAAAAAAAGAAAAATAGGAATGAATAGCTATTATTGGAGATTTCGGTATTTCTTCCCTCATAGCAAATATGTTCAGTAGACAGAAAAGTGGTCAGTATATAGATGTGTGAAACAACACAATCAATCAAATCATCCTAATTGATATCAAACCTGCAATAAGAAAACATATTTCTAGGTTGCAATTGGGTTATAGCATTCATGTGAAAGCCCTAAATTAGTTTCATAGTAGGGGTGAGTACATTGGATACTTCTGCTACCATGCTTGGGATACTGTACTAAGAAGAATATGTTCCAGCTCCATCCATGTAAACATAAAGGAGGTAAAGTCTCCATCTTTCTTTAAGGCTGCATAACAAAATCCCAAAATCATTCTTTCTTATGTTTGTAGCAGTTGTAACGGTAGACCAGAAAACATTAAAGGAAATAATTCAGAGAATTTCTTGTTTTTCAACCGTACAAGAGTTTCCAAGAACTATAGATACCTTTCTCACTTGTAGAGAGGACAAATTAAACTCCAAATAACAAGCATGCATGTAATCTGAGACTTTCTTCATGATTATTTGACATATTTGCTTAGAGGCTTCTTTCATAACCCTTTCCTATTCTTTGCTTATATGTCTCCTCTACCCCACCTTTCTAGCTAGCTCTTTCTCCTGTCCTCCCTCTCCCTTTTTTTCTCCCCTGCTTCTTTAAATCTACTTACAGCTGTCTGTCTGTTTCTCTATCATCTACTGATCAATCTAATCTAATCTAATCTAATCCAAGGATCTACAAAAGAAAATATGTTAGCTAGAGAGAATAGCCAGAGAGACTAGAGAGATTTTATGCTTCAAAAATAAAGAATTATTTGCTATTCTTCAAACTCACACTGCCTTCTGTTGTAATTCTGTTTCATTTTCCCTGGATCATCTCTACCATGGCCCTATTTTATAGAAATTCTATCATTTCTAAATGGGCCTATACGACTGCTACCATCTTTACAAATCACTTCTTGAGAATCAAAATGCTAGAGATGGCTTTAGGTCTACGTAGTGTTGGATCTAAACTGCAGTTTGGGAATTTACTCTGACATATGCATGCAAAGTGAGTTTAAGATTAAAAAAGAGAGAGAGAGAGAGGTTCAGGTTGGTAAGATACAGAAATCATTGCTTTTCAAAAGCCTATGAGCCATCTTACTCAACTCTGTAGTTTTGCACATGTTCCATAGCCATATGTGTCAGTAGCACAGGTGGTCAGTAATTTTATTACCTAATGAGAACAAATGAGTTCTGGATGTTTGATGGAAGCAGCTGAGGCCCTGTGATGATGACAAGATCAGTAGCTTGGTCTCCAGAGTTGAAAGAATACTATGTAAACAAGGCGAGTCATACGTATTCAATTTAGGCAATTGCATTAGGAAGTATGATGATTCTATCTGAAAATGGGATCAGTCAGGGAGAAAAATTGACTTTGTGAGGCTGAACGAATAAGTCATTCACCAAAAATTGAAATTTTCATTTTATCCCTGAGTTCTTAGATAAAGCCGCCCTTGTCTTTGAAGCTCAGAGAAGGTCTTCTCTCCTTTCCCCTCCTTGTGTCAAGAAAGATGTATTGTGTGTGTCTGATGTGCATATTTACCAAACATCTACAATGATTTTGCTGTGTTTGTTGCAGAGAAAGATGCAACACATGTAACTATTGCTGTATTTGTATATCTGCAGCCTTCATGGTGCTGTGGTCTCTCTCTCTCTCTCTCTCTCTCTCTCTCTCTCTCTCTCTCTCTCTCTCTCTCTCTCTCTCTCTCTCTCCCTTTCCCTTTTCTCAGTCCAAATCAAAATGAATAATGATAATGAAATCTTCCTTGGCAAGTTAATTACATTTCCTGAACCAAACAAGATAATGCTAAGGCTTCTTGAGAACATGAGTTAACTAACTTTCTGTGTTTATGTTTGTACAACTATGATTTCTTTTTCTCTGTCCTTCAGTCAGAGATAATCTAAAATGCAAGTCGTCATTATTACTTCTAAGGGACTATAGCCCCTGTGCCTGAGCAAAACCATCCTCTAATGTACTTTCAGTTACTGAGCAGCAAGCACAGGTAGAGACTTTGTCTTTAGAATTATCTTCAGTAGTTTGCAATAGTGATAGTAGTAGTAATGCTGTATATCATTTATTGGGCATTTATTTTGTACAAGGCATGGTGCTAAGCATTTGATGCATAGTATTTAATTTGATCCTTTTAGTTATCCTATACAATATTGAACCTACTTTTGTAAGGAGGGACTTCATGTTTAGAGTACATAGAACACACAGCTTACAAGTATCAGATCCTGGATACAATCCCAGTTCTGTGAAATTATCACCTTAGTTCAGAAGCTTTAGAAAAATTCCTTGCCTTGAGGCTAGAATATATTTATCATTTCTTTTCAGTGTGAGAATAAGACTCACTTTAAAAGGTAACCCTATAAATGGTATTTTTCTTCACTGAATAAAGGAGCATGAGTAAGTGTGATATAGAGAGGAAAGGACGCCTTGAAGTTGCTAAATGGAATTAAATGGACGCATATTGATTTTTACTAAATGCAAGATATGCATAGGCACTCAACAAAGGGTGATGAATTGGATTCTATCTTTTTTTCAAGCACAATGAGGCACTTCCTTGAATCTCTACCCACATAGCAATTATCAGACAACACAATGACCTTCTAAGGGTGAGGGGCAGGGGTAGAAAAATAGGCCTTCTTTCTGATTCCATGGAGCAATTCTAAGAGGATGAGATGAGATGCTAATATATGAGACGTTGCTCCCTAACTGTATGATACCCTGTTGGCTACCATAAGTCCCAAATGCACTTTGACTGAAAGGAGAGGAAATTCAGTTGCAGCACTTGCTTCTGCTATGTCTTTTCCTCTCAGCCAATGATTATTAAGCTATGCTAGGAAGGTTGAAATGCCAGTAGAGTGCAATGGTTAAGGGTGTGGCAAAAGCCAGATTAACCTTATTTCACCACTTCCTCAGCCAAGCAGTTTTCTCATTTCCTATAACAAGAGTAATAATAGGAATTGATCTAAACTTGTGAGACAATTAAGTGAACGAATATAAATAAAGTACTGACCGGATTATCTGGTATAGAAAAATCACTCAATAAACAACCTCTATACTATAATTTACTTCTCTTGGTGATATTAATGGCAATTTAATAAGTATCAATTGGGAACCAGTCCAATGCTTGACTCTGTGTTAAATACTTTAACTGTAAAACATGAAGGAACCACTGCCCCAAGAGAGAACAAAGTCAGTAAAACCGAGACTGATGAACTAGAGGGCCATGGTCCTTCTGAGAGAGTAAAGGTCTCTTGTCCAGCTTATCTGGTCATTTCTATCTTGATTTGAGTTATATTTCAAAACAAATCCTGAGACAATACTTCAAGGACAAATATTTAATATTGAATGGGATCCCAAGAAACTTGTAAGAGAATTGGAAAGGGAGTCAAGAAGAGAAGGAAATGAAAAGTAGGTGTGTTATCAAGTGAAGACCACAATAAGAAACCAGATCCCAGTCTTGCTGGTGGACTCTCAGAGACAGCATGAACATGTCTCAGCATGAGTTCTGTCTGAAGTCACAGAATCTAGGTATTCTTAGCCCAATCCATTATTTGTTGAGGATTGCTTTTGATAATGTTAACCCCCTCGAAATTAAATGGCCTTTGCTTATTAGGAAATAGTCCTTGGTTGTTAACAATCTTAGATGTTAAAAATATACAGTCTTTGTGAAATGAGATTAATACAGAAGATTTTGGGGGGTTGGGGCTTGGGGCTTGGTGGGACATTGTCTAAAAGAGATTGAAAATGAAGACAAGAGTTATGTTTCCCACATCAAATATTGGTGTTCTAAGCCTGGTTTTGTTGATGACTTTTTGATCTCAGGGTTTGATGGTAGTTCTAATTCCTAATAATGAAATATAGTTTAGTTCCACAGTGGGAGCAATAGAAATATCCGGACAGGATACTGAATGAATTAATTTCCTGGGTGGAAGAGACAGGTGGATGAAAAATTTTCAGTGTGGGGTGGCGCCTGTGGCTCAAAGTAGTAGGGTGCTGGCCCCATATGCTGGAGGTGGCATGTTCAAACCCAGCCCCGGCCATAAACTGCAAAACACAAAACAAAACAAAACAAACAAACAAATAAAACATTTCAATGGGGAAAAATTTTTCCAGGAAAAGTATTTTACTTCTGTGAACCTGGGGCATTGTGAATGAGAAGGTAGGTCAATCCTGATACAATGTAAAGCCATGCTTGTGAACCAGGTAGAAGGATGTCTACCTATTTGGTATCTTGGACATATCAGCTCTACGACAAGTTAGTGAGTGGAGCTTTGAGCAGTGCTGGATTCTTCATTTATATGCCAATACTGCTCAAAGAATAAATTTCAATATTTGAAATTTTGCTGCATTTGAGGGACTATAATTTATCTCACCTACTATAGCCTCCATACAAAACAAATCAAAACTGCCTCAATCCAGAGTAGATAAGTAATGCACTGAGACCACACTGATAGTACAGTCTAAGAAAAAGCCCATGTTCTTTCAATCCACCTTACTTTTCTTGCTTTTGTGAAGGGCTGCCTATGCCATGTATTGAGTTAGTGACTGTGGCATTTATGTAATATAAACCCCCGTTAATCTCAGAGCACAACCTCCAACAGTGAACCAAAGACATTATTATCCTAATTCTGTTTCCCTGGACCATGGTTTTCCCTGACAACTCCAATGCAATGTGTTAACCCCCCCCCCCCCCCCCATCCACACTGCATTAGGTCTTAGGCCAAAATCCCGAAATTGTAAACCCAATCATTTCTCCCTTTCTTTTCTTAACAAATATACTCAATTTAGATGAAAAGTAAGATAAAAAATTTTTGAACAAAAATTGAGGGTGAGAAATAAAATAATTTGCTGAAGTCATTGGGATGAATAGCATTTGATTATTATTTATTTTATTGAGCTGCAGTGATGTACAAATGTCTGCTATAAAGAAAGCCATTTCTCCAATGCTGGTTTGGGCTTATTTTGTTATGTTATGGTACAGGGAAATGGTCTTAGGGAGAGTACTGGGAAATGGGTACCTTACGTTAAGCTGCATATATTTTAAAATGCAAACTCTTTCTTATCCATCCTGCTGGTAAATTAAAAGTTTGAAATTCTAAACATCAGACTATTAAAATGTCATATTTTCTCAAAAAAATAGAATGGTTCCTCAGACACTAATCATTATTGGTCAACACCATCACTGGCAAATGTGTTAAACTACATCATGATTCTCATGATTTTCAGATCAGTAATTCAAGGATGCTGTGGAATCAACTCACGTGTTCATCAACGCATGAATGGATTAATAAACTGTGTATGCCTGCCATGGAATACTATTCAACCATAAAAGATGGAGACTTTATATCTTTTTTATTAACCTGGGTGGAATTAAAGATCATTTTCCTTCCTAAAGTATCACAAGAATAGAAAAGCAAGTATCCAATGTACTCAATACTAATGTGATACAAATAGATAAACAACTATATGGTCACATGGAGAAAAAACAGTTAAATCCAAGGAGTGTGGGAAGAAGAGACAATGGCAAACTTTCACCTCGTGGGTACAATATAAATATATACAGCATATCCCTTGGGTGAAAGGTTCAACTACAACCTGAACCTTACCTAACAAACACAAACAATGCAACCTAATCATTTGTACCCTCATATTAATCGGAAATAAAAAATAAAAGTAAAAAGTAATTGAGGGATTCTGTGTGTGCATGTGTGTTTTAAAACTAAGCAGGTGATTATTACAAAGTTGATCCTCAAAACAATATAATAACAATAATATAATAAATTTGTGTATGTCTTTGAAAAATAATTTGACAGCATGAGTTTAAAAATATGACATTTTATCTCTGCTTCTGGAGAGTATACAATAGAAATGAACTTACAGATGGGAAAACCTTATGTGAATAGTGGGACCTACAAACTTGGGCCATGGCTATACTAAGAACCCAGACTTCACCAGTACAAATACATCCATGTAACAAACACATGTATACACCTTAAATCTATAAAGAATACAAATTTTAAAAGGCAAAAAATGCAATAAATTTTCTCATGTATAAAATGGGAAAAATAATAGTCTCTATCTCATAAAGCTTTGTAAGAATGACCCAAGTTAATATATGTATTTTGAACAGTGTCTGATACATTGTAAGTACTAAATAAATCTTGCCTCTTATTATTAAAGTAAAGACCCCAGAGTGGAATTTTTCAGGATCCCTCAGCTGCAGTGGAGAGCGGGGCATCTTTAGATGAGACGCTATCTACCCTGGCAGCCTTTTGAGGCTGTGGGAACTAGCTCTTTGTAAATCCCAGTCATCTATCGTACCTTATTGCCCACTTATGAATAGTAAAGTTGATTCACTTGCTGTGTGAGTATTCTGTCTCACCAGACTCGTGCAAGTAGCAGAGAAACTGGCGCATAGTGAGCCTAGAATAACCAGACTGTCATGAAGCTAGAGTGACCAGCGCATGCAGTGAGCCTAGAGTAATCAGTACGCAGTGAGCCTGGAGTAATCAGTGCTCTGTGAGCCTAGAATAATCAGTGTGCAGTGACCCTAGAGTTATCAGTGTGCTGTGAGCCTAGAGTAATCAGTGCTCAGTGAGCCTGGAGTAATCAGTGCTCAGTGAGCCTGGAGTAATCAGTGTGCTGTGAGCCTAGAGTAATCAGTGCTCTGTGAGCCAAGAGTAATCAGTGTGCAGTGACCCTAGAGTAATCAGTGCGCAGTGAGCCTAGAGTAATCAGTGCTCAGTGAGCCTAGAATAATCAGTGCGCAGTGAGCCTAGAGTAATCAGTGTGCAGTGAGCCTAGAGTTATCAGTGCTCTGTGAGCCTGGAGTAATCAGTGTGCTGTGAGCCTAGAGTAATCAGTGTACTGTGAGCCTGGAGTAATCAGTGCTCTGTGAGCCTGGAGTAATCAGTGTGCTGTGAGCCTAGAGTAATCAGTGTGCTGTGAGCCTAGAGTAATCAGTGCACTGTGAGCCTGGAGTAATCAGTGTGCTGTGAGCCTAGAGTAATCAGTGTGCTGTGAGCCTAGAGTAATCAGTGCCCTGTGAGCCTGGAGTAATCAGTGCTCTGTGAGCCTGGAGTAATCAGTGTGCTGTGAGCCTAGAGTAATCAGTGTGCAGTGAGCCTGGAGTAATCAGTGGGCAGTGAGCCTAGAGTAATCAGTGCGCAGTGAGCCTAGAGTAATCAGTGTGCAGTGAGCCTAGAGTAATCAGTGCTCTGTGAGCCTGGAGTAATCAGTGTGCTGTGAGCCTAGAGTAATCAGTGTGCAGTGAGCCTAGAGTAATCAGTGTGCAGTGAGCCTAGAGTAATCAGTGCACTGTGAGCCTGGAGTAATCAGTGCTCTGTGAGCCTGGAGTAATCTGTGTGCTGTGAGCCTAGAGTAATCAGTGTGCAGTGAGCCTGGAGTAATCAGTGTGCTGTGAGCCTAGAGTAATCAGTGCTCTGTGAGCCTGGAGTAATCAGTGTGCTGTGAGCCTAGAGTAATCAGTGTGCAGTGAGCCTAGAGTAAT